>VUQQ01065491.1:2147-17409 GCA_015108535.1 Steatocranus sp. 'ultraslender' AB-2019 | reverse complement strand
TTCACTGCAACTTGGGTGTAGAACAATTCACTAAATGTAGGCACTACTGCTGGTCCCTGAACCACGACACGGTATCCCTCTGGCATTGTTGAACAGGTGTTGACATACAGGAATTCAAGATCCGATTCATCATGATTGAGGGTATTAGGTTCATCCCCCACACTGCCCCTCTCCAAGTGTGGGTGATTCAGTTTTCCGAAGGCCAACTCTGCCTCGCGACAGCTCCGGCCTCCCGTCCCTCACGACGACTGTGACAGTCCTTTTTCCAATGACCAGGAGCAAAGCATGCAAGACAGAGATTCTCTCTCCTGCAGTGCATGTGAGTGGAATGACCAGTGTTGCCACAGACCTGACAACTCTTCTTAAGAAAGGGCCCGCGGGTAAAACGCTGCGAAGGTGCAGATGCAGGGGCTGCAGTCTGCACATTCTGACATGCCATCACACGATCCAAGAGGCTGATCAGAGTGCGCATGCCAGTCACATCAAAAGCTTGGGTGTTAGTCGAACAAACTCGCAACCAACTGACTGCTGACTAGACAGAGTGGTCACAGGGCATGTTGGTGACTGTTGGAACTGAGGAGTAGGCATAGGCACTGGGCAAGAAGACAGCGATGTCCCAGAAGGACAGATTGTCGAAACATCAGCCAGAACAGGATCAAAATAAGCAGTCACATGAAGCTGGTTATCAAATCACCAAGTGAAACAGGGTTTCTCCTGCACCTTCACACGATAGGGGTGCTATTGGCAGCATCTGATTAGTCGCAAATGGACATTTCTCAGATCATATGACTTTTCTTACACAGAAATTTATTGCTACCTACTCCAGAGATGTAATCAAATGGTGATAAAAATTTCTAAAGGACTGTGGCTGCAGGACCAGCACCTCAGTACAGGAAGTCTGGGTCGGCTCTCTGTTCAAAAAGTCCTAATCTCTGATCCTGTGAGTGTTACCCAGCAGACAATGCAGAGTTCAGATGGAGGACTCACCCAGTTCTAATTGCCTCAAGGTCCAGGTGTCTTCCCTGATCCCGCTGATAAGAAAAAAGACTGAAGGTTAAGATTGAAGACTGAAGATTGGACCTAAGGTCCAATCTTCTAAACTCTCATTTCACAGAGGACAAAAGAGAAGAACCCTGCATCTCTTCTTCACTTAAATTTTATACCTGCTCACCTTCCTTCTTCATCACTGGAGGTCACATCTTCTGAGATGACATCTGGCCTCACACATTGTGACATCCAATCATGTTAACAGATTTCTGTGTTGTTAATAACAACAGTCACAGCTGGAGAACTTAAAATAAGAGATAATTTGTAAGCGATTTGTTAAGCTATGGAATCATTCTTTTATTTGTTTTATTTTATTGTTACAATGAGTGATGCCATGAAAGAACTGGTTTTGGTTACTCCACTTCCTGCTGTGCCTAGCAGGAGGTTTTATTATGAAGATCTACAAGAAGTTGTGCATTAACATTTGTTGTTAGGAGTAACTAAAAACAAAAAAACTTCCAAAAAACCAAAAATAAGCCTTTTGCTTGATTACCAGCAGAAACTGTCTCTGTTACTGAAGCAAAGCTTAATAAAAGTTGTTTAAAACAAACAAACATAATTCCAGACATTATCAGGTAAAGTCACAATAGTAAGATGAATGTTAGGCAGAGCTGCCAAAATCCAGCTAAATTAATGTTGTTCCACGTGTCTCCATGGTAAACTTACACTCTGTGTAAAATGTTTGCAGCAACAGTAATTACATATTGTACTCATGTTCATTTTCTTCATGGGTTATAGATGTTTACTTTTGAGGATGCTAATCACAGTATTGTATGCATAAAATATTATTTTACTATATCTGTCAATGAGGGGAGTTTTCCATGTGCATTAATTGCTTGCTCATCATGCTAAGTCAAAATTTTGTCATGATTTATGTTCAGTGGGTGAGAGTTAGTGTTATGAGAACACAAACATAATTTGCTGAAGAGTACTGCACATTTTCAGGATGTTAAATAATTCCAAATTGTAGTTGTTGTTTAATTGTTGAATTTACGATTCACTTGAATGTTGTACAAGGGAATCTAAAATAAAACCTAGAATTGTGTGAGAGTAAGGTAATAGTTCAGATACTTCTGAGTTTTAGAATCATTATCTTTTATTTTTTGCTATGTTGGTTAAACTTAGACATACTTATATTTATATATTTGATTATATTTTGATCAGCATTAAGCATAACTGACAATCAGGAAAATATGAATTATTGTTTTGTGTTCAACACTTGAATGCTTAATATTATTACTCTTGTTCAAAATCATGTATAATGATGGGTTGTCGACACATCTTCCCCATCCCTGCACTTTATTTCTTATTTAACATATTAATCAGACTTATACTTTGATTACATCTTTGATTAAGAGGAAACACGATTTCCTATCAGCAAACAGTAAAAGAAAATTCTTCAGTAAATCTGGTCATTTAGCACACACAATAAACATTTCAACTCCAGTTAAAAGTTTTTACCCTGAGCAGATTTTGCTGTTTATTTCTAAGGCAATGGCTGCACATTAGAGCTCTGAAGCTTTAAACTGGATCTAGTTAAACATTAAAGCTTGTTGTCCCATAGGCTAATAAAGGAGACATGGACATTCCTTCAATATTGTTATAGATAAGAGTGAAATTCATTGCATTGATTGAACTGGTATTCTTGGGGTTTGTTCTATGTTTCTAGCAGAGTAAAAGAGACTTTACAGCAGATTGTTTTGTTTTTTTGAATTTTATCTGAAAGTTAATTTCTTGCACATCGTTCCTAATTCAGATCCTCAAAGACTGGTAGCTTTAGTGGATTAGTTGGTTAGTGCAAAATCTAGTATGGGTCTTGGCCTAGTTATGGCAGCAATACTTGACTCTACAATCATGTACATGCATAAATATATATTTGAATTATATATAATTTATAGGAGCAAATGGTTTGACTTTTATCTTAGGCTGCCTCATTTACCACTAGGTAAATTTATCTATAATAACACAATATTATATATGATGAACTCCATCCATCCATCCGTCCGTCCGTCCATCCATCCATCCATCATCGATCTATCCATCCATACATCCATACATCTCCTTCCGCTTATCCAGTTCAGGGTTGGGTTTGAAGCAGCAACCTCTGGTCCAGGTTGTTCTTCCCCAAGACACGTGGGAAGGGTCTTCTTTACCTGGGCGTGGCATTGTGGATCTAGGTGAGATCGGTGGAGATATAGCTTCCTGGAAACCTGAAGGTGTTGATGGATTCCATCCATTCTCCATTTATAATGAGAGAAGAGTGAACCTGTCTGCACCTCCTTAAGTCCATGGTGAGTTCTTTTGTTTTGAGGGCATTCAGTTTCAGGTTATTTTCTGAGTGCGAGAGTGTGACAGATTCTCTACCTCTGCACTGTAAGCTGTCTTGTCTCCATCACAGATGAGACCAGTCAAAGTGGTATCACTGGCATACTTACCAATGATGTTGGTTGAATGGGATGGTGTACAGTATGAGAGTGGAGGCGAGAGATGGGTGCCGAGCTTAACGGATTGAGGCCGGTTTGTGAAGAAATCTTTGATCCTTTGAGCAGGTTGCGGGGGGATCTGAAGGTGACCTATTTTGGTGATAAGGGTGTCTGGGTTTATGGTGTTGAATGAGTTGTACTCCATGAAGAGCATCCAAACATAGCTGCTCCTGTGGGGGTGTAGAAGAGGGATGACCTGAAACTGGGCAAAGAAATTGAGTTCAAATTGAGCTGTAAGGCTGCTGTCAGGCGTTGGGGGGCTTTGCGGTTGGTGAGGGTGTGGAGGGCTCTATCCTCCTTCTCTAGGCCTCCTTGGGTTATTTAACATCCAACATCTAATGTTGGAAAGTTGCAGCACAGACACAGTTCAGGAGGCCAACCGCGTGAAAAGCAGTGGGGGTGCAGGTGAAGCTCTGCAGTTAATGGCCCAGAAAATGGCCAGTGATTGTGTGGTGTGATAGAAGAGTGTGGACAGGCAGGCTGTGCAGGCACGCTGGCCTCTGACGGAGATGGAGCTGGATCAGACGGCAGGATAGCAGCTGCAGGAAAAGCTTGTCTGGTGCTGCTGTTGCGACATGGAAAAGCTCGCCCGCTGTAACCCCTGCTGCTGGAACATGGAAAAATCTGTCCGCTGCTGTGGTGATGTGGAAGGATTCGCCTGCTGCTGCTGCTACGGTGACGCTGATGAGCTGGAGGAAATGGGCAGGATTAATCCCCAGCGTCAATGCGCCAGCATGAGCTAGCTGGGCCCGAGCTCAAAGACTTCATCCTGCTGCCCAGAGCACCTCCCTTGGGACCAGGATGGAGGTGCCGACAGAGGAGGAGAGGAGGCGGAAGAGTGAGCCCGAGGATCACCTGCAAACCAGGAGGTCTGGAGACTTTGAGGACCCCCAAAAGCCAGCGTGGTCTCATTGAATGGCGGCTGGCACTCTCAAGCACGCTGAGACTCCTGTCTCATCCTCTCTCACAGAAGCACACTGACCACTTGATGCTGCTCAGTCACGAACTCCATTGAGTCCATTTTGTGGTCGTGTCGTTCTGTCATGGTAACGCAGGCAGGATGGGGACCCAAACGCAGGACTCACAGACACAGAGGGATGAACTTAAGGAAGCAGCTTTATTTCTGTGTCTATGTGATGGCATGCCATATCTGGCTTGATTGTGGTTTGGTTTATGTGGCCCAGTCTCATAGAAAACAGGTCTGGCCCGGATCTGGCATCAAGCTGGCACTTCTGACTGACTGGTGTCATGGCAAGGTGTATGTCAATGTGGGCCAGGTCTGGCAATGATGGCACTGCTTATGTTCCTATTTTCCTATTTCAGTTAGAAGACTTAAATGCAACGTTGCAGTGCTACACTGCTATGGTAGCCAACATTTCAAATGCAGGTTTGACAGGTTTGTGAGTGTACACTTTATCTAAAACCTAGTGAGGGTTTACTCATGTTTAGTACTGGGTGGCTGTAGCTCAGAAGGTGGAGCAGGTCATCTAACGATTGGAAGGTTAGTGGTTCGTTCCCTGGCTTCTCCAGTCTGCATATAATGAGTGTGAATGTGTATGAATGTAATTAGGATGCACTCAGTTTACAGACAGTGTGTGATTGGCTGAATGTGGCCTGTTGTATAGAGCACATTGAGGAATCCGGGAGACTATAAAAGCGCTATATAAGAATCTGTCTGAATGGAGTTTCGTCATGTTACTTTTGCACTATTATGTCCATTAGAAATGGACAATAACTTGAACCTGGTATTCAATACCATGACACAATCCACTTCGTATTGAATCTGTCCTGTTTTTGTTTATCGTACATTTAGTATTGTATAGTTATCATTATAGTATTGTATCGTTAGTCATTAGTACCTTTGTATTGTGAAATTTGGCATGTTATTTATTTGTAATTTCTAGTTTTATATCTCTTGGAGATATATATTTTATATACTTATAAATGCACCATGGGGAGCTTGGGGTGAAACAGAATTCCGGCACATTGTATACTGTGTATAATGCTGCATACATGTATGTATGTATGTATGTGACAGAAACACTAGGAAAGAAGGAGCACAGAACTAGGAATGATGGAAGTCAAAAACAGAAAACTTCACGGTGTGTCATGGTGTGTGCTGAATTAAGAATCTAAGTGTAAGAATTGAACCGAAACAATAATAATCGAAACAGCACAAATAATGAATAAGAACATAAACATAATACAGAATAATACCAAAATACAAAAAAACTCAACATCTTGGGGCAAAAGGGGCCAGAACTGGGACAAATAAAGACTAAGAGAAACACTGGGGGAGGAGAAACTAATATCGCTGAGAATTTAAGAAACAAAGATAACCAGAACCAGGAATAACAATAGTCAAAAATATTAATTAACCAACAAACACAAAACACTGGGTCACAGATCCACCATGGCAGGTGTGGATCAAGAACAGCTGGTGAGTGAAGAAGGTTTTTTATTGCTTGTTTTGTTTACATTTAAATTCTTTTCTTTTAACATTTTCTTTAAAACTGTAAGACCCAGCACTGGCTTTGGTTATTAATTTTCTCTCTCTAGCCTATAGATTGTTCCTACCACGGCACTGAGGCTGTTAGTGTTGTGATGATGATGTCCTTGTAGTCATTACAGGATGCAAAACAGTTCCCGTGATCTAATTCTACAGAGCGAATTCTGATGGTCGAAAGTTGCATCAATTGTCTTTTCTTTTCTTTTTCTTTTTTTTGGTGTGTAGATATTCTAGTATCCAAATTATGAAATAGTCGAATATTTGACTACTTCAGTGATGTTAGTGTAAATGTTTGTGATTTTATAATTAGAACTGAGAATAAATGTCGCTGGGCCAAAGTGAGTTGAGGCTGTGCGCAGTGTTTGGTGGTCACAGAAATGGAAAAAGCAGTTTACAGTGTGACTACTCTCTTTACAATGACCTAAGTAAAGGAGTGTTTTTATCCGCCTGTTCCTAAAGGTGGTGGTGGTGATGATGATGATGATGATCTCAGGGGGTGTAGGAGGAAGAGGAGGAGGGATATCACCAGTTTATAACCCCAACATCCGCTGCTTGTCAGCACTGTGATCGCAGAATGCACCGGGACCAAACGAAGCCGCGTTATGATGACTGTCTGCGTGCACAGCTGTAGCCCAGTCACATTTTCTCCATCCAGTTGAATTCTCCGAGCAGAGCTGCGTGAAACCTTTGGCACAACAGCAGTTACAATCTCCCTCTCAGAGCGTTCTCGCTGGCGCGTACTTTGCACCGAGACATTCCTCCGAGGCTTCTCCTTTCTTTCCTCTGGAGACTGAAACTTAAAGGACTTTTCCGTCGCAGGGCAGAGAACAGGGGGACGCACGGATAGTGTCAGTGCGGTAAATGTAGCAGCGGGCTGTGTGTCTTACTGAGCGGTGCTGTTGGACTAGCCGAGAACGCACCACGGACTAGCCGAGAACGCACCGCGTCCCGTCCCACATCCTCCTTTTTAATTCCCCCCTCCCCGTCCCTCCAAAGGGTGTCCCGAACAAGACCACCATGATTCTGAACGGATTTGCACTCGTTGTTTACCTCTCAGGTAGGTCCAGTGGTTTAATTATTGTCACAAGAGAGCGAACTCTTCAGGGAAACACCTGAAGAAAAACACAACAGTCTTTGTCTAGATGCTCTTTGTCACCAAAGTGAAATGGAGAAGAGAATGGGGAGTGAAAAGTCATTTCATAGCCTCACATTTTGGTTCGGCGAGCCACTGTTGTTTTGTTTTAATGATTATTATGCATTTGCATAACTTCGATGCGAAGATTTGGGTTGGCTTGGTCAATTTCATTGTTTTGAACCTCAGCGATGGAAAGACTGTCTGAATATGGATGTGGATTGCTGCCCACTACTTAATCCTCAATACTAGTTTGCTTTTATTTTTCTTACAAAAATCTGTTTTTGGCTATGTTTCTGTGCTCTTAGCTCAAGCAAGAAATTGAAGTTTCATAGAGGCGTTTTGAAAGGCAAAAAATACCTGATAGTCACAGTAATGACCCGTAAACCCACAGACTGATATACATCAGACTCCTATAAGGATCAAATTAGAATGAGAAAAAAAAAAAAAATATATATATATATATATATATATATGTGTGTGTGTGTGTGTGTGTGTATGTGTGTATATACAAGGTAGTATATTTACAAATATTACTCTTATTATAAGAGATATAGAGGCTCAAATTATAGTTTCATATTAAGAAATGAAAAAATTAAATGTTACATATGTAAGATTTTAAAGTTGGTCTTAAATTAGTTTTTAGCTTTGGATAATGTGATATATTTTTATTGCTTAATTTCAAAATGAAAAAAGCCATAGAATGCACATAATGAATAATTTAAATACATTTTACACAAATGCATCCAGCAGAAACTATGCGTGTAGTTCAAGTTAAAATCACATGTAGCTAAACAGTAGTTTAGTTTAGGGAAAGCGGAGAAGCCTGCATAGAACAAAGGTGTAAATACACTGCCTGTGTTCACTCTAAGAGCATGGGCAATAGTGCAGAAGAGCTTTCTAAACACATTCTATTTCATGCTTTTTGTATAGAACTTGGTTGTTGTTTCATCAGTACCTCCGTCTGAATGAGCCCATATTTGGCTGTTAGCGGAACAAGATTTGAACAGTTAATTGCTGTAAGATAACGCCAAAGGTGGGAAATTCCTGACATCATCTAGAAGGTAACAGGATGACGAATCAGTTTCAGTTAGACTTTAGAGTTCAGTTGAATTTCACCTCACAGTGTAAAATGCTTTAATTAGTAATAAAAATTGCTTAAACTGAACTGAACATTCTGCTGAACTGCTTCAATAAATGAAGGTCGATAAAGAAGGTAGATTATTCGCAAATAATTTGAAGCTTTAGTTTGTGTCTCTTTCCAGTCACATTTTAAAATTCCGTAACATTTTTTGCAGCATAGCTGCATTTCTGGCTATATGAGTGGTTTCTATTCATATTTTTGTATTAGTAATCCCTTTAAATTGTTTTAAATAGTTGTTGTTTACATAGTTGTTATATATATATGTCAGAAATGCGCATATGTGTGTGTGCACCCAGATTTGTGTGTTTGTGTGCATTTGTTTTGTTGTTTTTAATAGTAGGAGGGTGTATGACAGGGCCCACTGGCATTTTTTGTTCTTGAAGGCATACACTGATACGGATACTTTTTTAAAATGAAGCTCTCATCAGGAAATATTTGGAGAATGTTTAACCCCTCAATACTGCAGAACAACAGGGCTTTGTGCTGCTTTAGAATATCTTACATATGTAGGCCTAGATGGTGCTAGATTACTGCTGTATCAAATGGAAATACCGAATGTGTATAACCTTTTGCACGTGTATTCTTTGCCAAACAGGCATCAATTCTATTTAACAGAAAACAAAGTGTGGACATATAATGATTTTAGTCAACCTCTGTAATGTTATAATCTTTTGTTCTCACAAAATTTATCAGGATACCTTTGTGGAATATTAACCTCGTAAGACTCAACATATAAAAAAATAGAATGGAAATTCAGATTTTTTGGAACTGAGATGTTTATTAACCATTAAAAACAAAATCCACAATTTCTTTTGTTGCTATATTATGTTGTGTATGATATATTTTTATTATATATTTATTATATATTTTGTGTATCGCATTTGATACATTTGGTATTTTTGGCAACTTTTATTTAACAACAATGTTAATTTTAGACAAAAAAAAGAGTTTAGTCCATAACACTTTGAAATGATGGAAAGTATTGATCATGTTGAAACAGAGGTCTCAGAAACTCACGTATCAAATATGATACTAAGGGCATTATAGGGTTAAAAACACATTTGAGGAGGGTGTCCTTTCAGATATGAGAAATGTCAAGTTATTTTATTTATATCAAATATAAATAAAATAACTTGTTATTATGTCGAGTTATGTTTTTTTAAAATCAGTTTAGTGCAGGAAAGATGACCGAGCAATGGAGTTATATAGAGAAAATATATCTCAATTGTTTTTAGGATGAAGTGATTGGTAGTGTACACATATATGCACTACCAATCAAAAGTTTGAACATACCTTCTCATTTAATGGTTTTTCTTTACTTTCATGGCATACATTACATTATAGATTCTCACTGAAGGTATCAAAACTACGAATGAACAAATATGGAATTATGCAGTAAACATAAAAGTGTGAAAGAACTCAAAACAGGTTTTATAATTTAGATTCTTCGTAACAGCCCCCCTTTGCTTTGATTGCTGCTTTGCACACTCTTGGCATTCTCTCCATGAGCTTCACGAGGTCGTCACCTGAAATGGCTTTCCAGCAGTCTTCATGGAGTTCCCAGAGATGCTGAGCACTGGTTGGCACTTTTGCCTTCACTCTCCGGTCCATCTCATCTCAAAACTATCTCAGTTGGATTTAAGTCAGGTGACTTTGGAGGTCTGGCCATCTGGTGCAGCACTCCATCACCCTCCTTCTTGGTCAAATAGGCCTTACACAGCCTGGAGGTGTGTTTGGGGTCATTGTCCATTTAAAAAATCAATGAAGGTCCAACTAAACACAAATCGGATGGGATGGCATGTCACTGCGGGATGCTGTGGTAGCCATGCTGGATCAGTGTGCCTTCAATTTTAAATAAATCCCCAACAGTGTCACCAGCAAAGAACCCCCACTCCATCCGTTCACCTTTCCTACACCGCACAAAGACACGGCAGGTGGAACCAAAGATCTCAAATTTGGACTCACCAGATTAAAACAGATTTCCACTGGTCTAATGTCCATTCTTTGTTTTTCTTGACCCAAACAAACAGACGGCCCTACAGTGGGAAAAACCTCTTTAAATAGACAAGAAGGTACAGCATCATTTAATGAACCGAATGGTTTCAAGTGATCATCAATCTCCTGTAAAGAGAACGAAGTCAGAGGCTTAAACTTGTTGCTAACAGCAGGACAGGGGACAGACACTGAGGGGTCATCAGCAGATGATCTGAGTCTTTGTGGAAATGACTTCACCAATAAAAAAAGGGAAGGAAGCTTTCACAAACAGCAGGAGAGGATTCAATGCAAACTCTCTGTGAGGCATTCGTCTTAAATAAAACGTGAGGTTTGTCACAGTTTGACAGAATAATAGCAGAGAAGTATTTTCTTTTGGCATCTTTCACTGGTTACTGATAATGATTCCAGCAATCCCTTTGAAGCACATCTGCAGATTGTCCTTTTTGTACTTGCACTCAGCTCTGCGACACTCGTGTCTGACAGCCAGGGTTCAGATTTAGTTTTAGGCCTCCTGGTTTTCAGCGGAGCCACAGTGTGGCAGATGGAGTGAAAACATGAGCTAAGCTCCTCAGTGAGATTGCACATAGACAGAAGAATGACGCAGTTCTGACTGAAAATGGCAGAAAACTGAGCGGGTTAATAGTACGCATTCATCACACCTTTCTGCATTTCTGATTGTTGGCTAACTTCCCCCCATGCTGTTTTGCTCTTGGCATCTAGTCTTCTTCTCCATGGAGGTCCTGCTCTTTGTGGCTGTTCATCCTGTAGCCAACCATGTCAACGACTACTCTTGCCATGGTGTAGATCAGCTGGTTGGTTTCATTGATTTTTGCAGTAGAGACTGTCTGTAATGCTGCATTCACTAGTAGATTTTCAGCAGTTACTTCACGTAGTATAGTAGGCTTGTGTCCAGACTTTGAACCATAATTTTTTATGCCAAATGGAGGTTTAACAAAAAATCTTCTAAAAATTTGATTTGGTGATTTGAGATATCCTAGTGCTTGAAAGCGAAAGATTTGCACATATTTAATAACAATTATTTTCTAATTAGAGTGCCATGTAGAAACTCCAGAATTTTGTTTTCATTGGATTTGACAATCTATTAATATTTTTCTTGTTATGCAATTTATCTTATATCCATAATCCAGCATTGAAGTTGAATGAAAATAGCTTTTTCTTAATTTATGTTATTAAGAAGTTAATGTTGAAAAGTATTCTACATGCTTTATTTTGCATCATTGTGAAATATAACTACATACAATTCAGAAATTGCCAGTAGCTGTCTTTTCCAATGTGAAATGTTTGGTTTTCTTGCAGGAGGGCTTGAAGGATTTTCCCTCATATTTTAACTAGATAATATGAGGAAAAAATCATTTGTATGATTGAATGATTTGAAAGTGGGTCAACGGAGCATTTTTTCAAAAGGAAAAAACATTATATATACAGCACTGTGCAGAGTTTTTAGGCAGGTGTGAAAAAATGCTGTAAACAAAGAATGCTTTCAGAAATATAAATGATTGTTTTTTGGCCCCAAATGTATTCTGCAGCAGGACAACGACCCCAAACACACAGCCAAAGTCATTAAGAACTATCTTCAGCATAATGAAGTACTGGAAGTGATGGTTTGGCTCCCACAGAGCCCTGATTTCAACATCATCGAGTGTGTCTGGGATTAAATGAAGAGACCGAAGGATGTGAGGAAGCCTACATCCACATTCAGTAAAATGACCAGATGTTGTAGTCCCTGACAATGCATTGCTTTAAATGGTGAGAATCTTGAGGGATGGTTGTTATGAGGAAAGGCAGCCCATCATGGTGTGCCTCAACTTTCAGTCTTTTACCCAAGCTCATCTGCCATTTTGGGGGGGATTAGAGATCTGATCTAGGTTATCATATTAAGATTTGGGACACATCATCAGTAGTGGACCTTGGATTCATCGGGTGTTTCAGCCATTATCACTAGACACCCTCATCCAAGGAGTGTGTCACTGGTTTATGTTAAACTGTTATTTCTCTTATTCTTTCTTCTGTTTAGTTTTCTACAGTTTATTTTCTCCAATCTATTCACTGCAACTGAGAAATAATACTTACCTCTTTAGTGAGAAGTAAGACAAGAGGGACAAGATAGGAGAGAGCAGAGAGGAGAGCCGGAAGGGGGGTCGCCCGATCGGGCTGTACGCTCTACCTCCCCACTGCCTCCCAGAAAAGGGAAGAAGAGCAGAATATTTTCTTTTTTCTCGCGTTTAGCTGACTGCCGTAGCTGCCCAAGTGATGTCAGCCCTTTTTAACCATAGCCAGTGACTGGTCCTCTCAGCAGTGTTAGCTAATTTTCTTATAGCCTGCCGTTGCGCCTGTCCTCTGATCCCAATCTCTCTAAGCAGTTTTGCTGTTGTACTGGCAACAAAGCCCCTGCACCCCACTTCCACCGGGCGCACCTTGATCTCCCAACATCTGTCCTCTGCCTCAGCTGTTTCCTCCTATGGTACCGTCAGCTCAATGACACAGAGGATCTGTGGATAGGACACTTCCATTTTTGAAAGCGTTCTTTGTTTACAGCATTTTTTCCTCACCTGCCTAAAACTTTTGCACACATTTGTTATGTGAACACATCGCTCATATGTACGCTTTTTATGTAGGTCCGAGCAGAAAATGTGCTAAAGATGTTACAAATTGTCTAATTTGAGATGGAATGACCCCTATTTCAATAGCATTGAGGTTTTAAACAGCTATCATCAATGTTAACCTGCCTGTTGAACACATAACTTTAACCAGTTAGCATTTAGCAACTAAAGGAAGAATTGCAGCAGGATTTTTTCTACCGACTCGCTGTCGGTGGCAGTAAAAAGTTGTAGGTAAACAGGTTGTTGCTGTAGAGTGACAGTAGGTGTACATAATAAAGTGTTGACCAATTGATGTCTTTATGTTAGCTCATATTGAGAAGAATGTCATGGTACGCAAACTGGCAACCTTCAGCAGACAACAGTAACAGATGGTCAGAGTAACTGTGTCACTGAGACAGTAAATGACACAAAGTAATTGCTTCTAAATCCCCTTAAAAAACAATAGAGCCATCACAGAGCATAAACTTTAGACATGTCAAAATTATCCCAAGTTCAGCGTGCTATGTCTTCACATGCAACTAAAAAGTGTACTTAATAAAATGGCAGAGATTGTGAATGTTACCCAAACTGTATGATCATACTGAGAAACAGAGAAAGACAGTAAAAATGATGTCAACATAAGAGTTGAACCATGTAAGAAACCTAAACCGGCAGCTTGATTAGGTTCAGCAAAAAGCTTATTGCTGTAGAATGAATACAGCTGTACCTAATGAAGTGGCAGTGCACTGTCACTGTAAGTAACATTACTGTAGTATCATTTCATACAGCACATATCCCAAAAAGTTGATTCTGTTCATCTGGACGTTTTCAGTGGGAGAAACATTTCATCATCGTCCAAGTGACGTCTTCAGTCTCACCTGACTGCAGGTTTCCCCAACCTTACAAAGAGGACATTTGCACAATACCTGAACCTAGCCCACTGAATGGACAATGGGCTGGGAGGTCAGTTCCTTGATCATTAATATGCTGTGCCACTGTACCAACAAAAAAAGTGGAATATTTCAGAAACTGTACAAAATTTAAAAAATCAGAATAGTAGCACGCAGCGCACAATCAAGATGGTTGTTTTGCCTCGCAGCTGTGGTTCAGAATACCACACTAATATTAATGGAGTAGGTAGGCAGTAAATATTATCATTCCTGCCTGTCTGTAATATTAATAGACAGGGTTACGAGGATAATACAGTTTTTGTGTATTTTTAAGAGCCCCAGATTGAAGGTCTGCCAGGAACTAGACAGAAACAGTGAAAGTCAATCTAACACTCTTTTCAGCACCTGTTGTTTAAAATTTTGTTGTGGACTACCTTTTTTTTGTCCTATGTATACTTTGCAGTTTCCATATTTTTTGCACTGCATCAGACGAGTTAAAATAGTGTTGTAATGTTTAGAAACTGGTGGCGTTGAAGAGAGCAACGCCTTTCTTAGTGTCATTTGCACAAATTGTCAGACTTGGTCGTCTGCTGCTGTGCACGCAATTTTAACGTAAAATGAATGTTGAACCTTTAATTATTGTTTATTGTAGAAGCAGCACCGTGCTTCCCTCGTAAGAGAATGGCTTCAGCTACAGGGAGAATTTGGGGTCAGTGCTGCACGAGTGAGATATTGGAAATACTGGTATTGCTGTGCTGTAGACTTCTATAATTTGCACATGTGCACACACACACACATAGTGTCAAGTGTTTTTCACCTATCGTTGATGATTTCACAGCACTGCAGGGGTGTGTTCTTTGAACAACAGGAGTCCTTCCAGTAGGCATAGAGCAAGAGAGAGACACGGAGAGAATTTCTTATCAGTATTGATCTCTAGTGACAGATGATGACGTCTATGAAGAGCAATGAGGCCAGTGAAATGTGCATCGTAAACCTGCTTTGATGATAAGTGTGAAAAAAAAGCAGCTCAGAGCAGGAAGGAAAGGAGATCATCCCAGGTCAGAGGAGGGAGAGAGATGAAGAGGATTAGAAATGTGTGAGGTGAATGAACTTTGTGAAAGAAGTAAGAAAATCCATCTCACTTCTTCTGTCACATTTAATGAAAAATGAGCAACTTACCTGGACTCCATCCACCTTGTTCCATCTGATCTGGATGCAGAGGTGTGTGTGCAGTGTGTGAGAGTTCTTCTCAAAGGGAATGGTCTATCCAAGGGAATAGTTTGGAGGTCTTCTGTGTGTTTTGTTGATAACTGGGATTTGGAACTCAAACACAGGGGCGGCAGATGGTGTGTTGGCTTCTGCTTCCTTGGTTGTGTGTGAGTGTGTGTGTGTCTGTGCATGAAGTGTGTAAAGAGCAGTAGCTTGAGTGCTGTAAATTTGTGTCTGTGTGTCTGTGTGTGTG
>VUQQ01065458.1:0-12858 GCA_015108535.1 Steatocranus sp. 'ultraslender' AB-2019 | reverse complement strand
TTGCCTGTTCCCCCCCCCCCCCCCCCCCCACACACACACCCCCTTTCTTTCTGTATTTTCTGTTTTTAATGAGAAAAAACAGATTCTTCTTCTTTCTTTTTTTTTAAATGTCGAGGGTTAGAGAGGCCCTAATTTGAAAAGACAGACTGTTATAATCACAAAGGCCTCCTGTGTGTTTAAGTCTGCTTCTAGGAACAACCAGAAGGAAGACTTAACAACAACAAACTCTTAGAAGCCCGAGTAAAAATGCCCAAACAGGGGAAATATGGTCAAGTTTAAGTAGGCATATCAAGATCAGATCCATCCAATAACATCTCTGGTTGGAGTATGCAGGTGTGGTGTTGTAATCACTGCCTCAGTGATGCAGACCGAGGCAGTGATGCAAGCGAGTTTCATTTACAGTGAATGATGAGAAACTGAAGCGGGGATGGCGAAAATGTAACTTAGAAACACACAAAACTGAGAAGGCTAGAAACCAAACCTGAAACCATTATGTTCGGGGAGAAACACGGACTGTGGAGCAGAGAGACCAATAACACACCAACATATGCAGACAAACCAACAAACAGCACAGGCAGACACACCTCTATACACAAAAGGTAACAAAGGAATGACACACCAGACGAGGACACAGCTGAAGCTAATTAGACACAACAGACGCAGAACTTCAAAATAAAACAGGAAATTCACAAACACAAACTCAGGGACATGAACAGAGTACTGGGGGAGGAGGTGGGTATAACAAAACACTAAACACAAGAACCAAAACCCTAAGAACTGATACAAAATCAGAAGAAACTAGAAAATAATAACAATAAACCCAAAATGCTGGTTCAGCGACCCGGGACCATGAAGGCAGGAATCATAGGGATCATTTTGAGTCACATGACCTGTGAAATGACCCTCTTCATGTGAGTGAAGCAGAGAGCCCAGCTTAACAGGCAAAGTTCCTAACTGACATCCGTCACCAGCTGGGGTTTAGGTTTAGTTGTAGAAAATCCTTCATAGTACAGTCTACCCTGTACATCACCAATCCAACATATCATTCAATATCTACAACATGATGGACAATATGCAGAAACCACAGAACAACATTAAACACTAGTGCGCTGTCAGAAATCCTCGGTCTATATTCTGTGTTTTTCACTTTATAATCATCACAAAGGATAGATACGCTTTCTGCAGTCAGGCTCCATCCATGGGGAGGTTTGTGAAGTTCCATGGGACCAAAATTCAAATATTTAATTATAATTTACATCATTTGTTTATTTTCTTTAAATTCCTCACAGAAAATACACATTTTGTAAACAAATTGTGGCCATAAAGGTGTCAAAGAAACGGTGAGCCTTTATGAATGAAGTTATATGACAACTGCCAACGTTTACCTGTGTGTGTGTGTCGCTTGTAAAAGTATGAACAGCTCCTTACCTGCACTGCAGCCCAGAATGAAGACTAACAGGCAGCTGAAGATTTTCACCCTCATCCTGACACCAAAGCACACGAAGCACCAAGACTAGAAATGACTGCTCGCTGCATCACTCTGAGCTTTAAATACTCTGCCGTGTCCTCACACAAGAAGCCACAAAGTCTAAATGTCTTTTTATGGTCATAACAACTCATCTGCCTTCATGTCATCGTGTGAACACTACGTCACTGACGGTAAACTCTGTAGGTCGGGCTGAAAGGTGGAAGGTGCTTTCCAACATTAGATCAGCTGTTAATAGTCTAGAGTCAGTGTGGTAAGACCACTCAAACGTACAATATGACATTTTATAATGTGCTTATATTTTCCACTGTGCATTTATTTTGAGATCTTACTTCTCAGAATGTTTGTGGTTGAAATCTTCCAAACAGTCAGCTGTGACACAGATGATCTGAAAGGAAGAAAAGTGGGAAGGAAAAACTCCCATTGAACAGGAAGAAACCTTCATCAGAACCAGGCTCAGGGAGGGGCGGGGCCATCTGCTGAGACTGGTTGGGGTGAGGGGAGGAGCAAAGTAAAATAAAGTAACATTTTATTTATATAGCACCTTTCAAGATAAAATCACAAAGTGCTTCACAGAAGCTAGAACATAAAACATAACATAAAACAACATCAACCAAAGGCAAGTTTAAAAAGATGGGATTTTAACAGTTTTTTAAAAGAATTGGCAGAGTCTACAGATCTCAAATTCAATGGAAGAGAGTTCCAGAGTCTGGGAGCCACAAAAACCAAAGCTCTGTCACCTTTTGTTTTTAATCTAGTGTGCACAACAACCAGCAAGCCCTGGTCACAAGACCTCAGGGACCTGCTGGGAATATAAGGTTGAAGAAGGTCCCTGATGTATATTGGAGCCAGACCGTGCAGAGCCCTGAAGGTCAGAATTACAATCTTAAAATGGATCCTGAATTTAATGGGGAGCCAGTGCAGCTTGATCAGCATAGGAGTGACATTGGAGAACCTAGAAGCCTTCGTTAAAAGCCTTGCAGCAGTTTTTTGACCACCCTGCAGACATTCCAAGGAGGTATTACTTAGACAGGTAAACAATGAGTTACGATAGTATAAACGAGATAAAAGTGCTCAGAAGCTCCTGAAGAGGGAGTAAATATAACAAAAACAGCACAGGTCCTAGGACAGAACCTTGTGGTACACCATACGCAAGAGAAGCGAGAGAGGACCTGAACTTGGAGGTAGCCAAAGAGAAGGATCGTTCGCACAGAAGGATTTAAACCACTCCAAGGCACTTCCTGATATACCCACCCAGTGTTTTAGTCTATCTAACAGAATATGATGGTCGAAGTATCGAAGGCAGAGGTCAGGTCCAACAACAGCAAAGCAGTGCACCCACCAGCATCATATGTCATTAATATATCACTGGACCCTCTAAGAAGTGCAGTTTCGGTGGAATGAGCTCTACGAAAACCAGACTGGAAATGATCCAGAATGTTATGTTGATCAAGAACCGCTGTGAGTTGCTTGGCCACAACCCTCTCTAAAATCTTGGTGATAAATGGTAATTATGAGATAGGTCTATAGTTGATAAGCAGAGAAGCATCAAGTTTGGGGTTTTTTTTAACAGTGGGTGAATAACAGCACTTTTACAAAAAACAGGGACCTGACCAGAAAGCAGTGAGGCATTGATAATTGTAAGCATGGTAGGACCAATGGACTGAAAGACCTTTTAAACAAAGGTCCAGATAAAACATCAAGAGGGCAGGAGGACGATTTTGTTGAGTCAACTAATTTGACCAGCTCATTAGGGACACTGGCAAAAACCTTTCTAAAATAAGAAGAATTTGGAGCAGACAAGAGGTAAACAGAAGGAGAACTACTGTTCCTCACCTTGCTAAGTTTTCCAACAAAGAAAGAAAGAACATTTTCACAGTCACCATTCAATGAAATTGGGACAGCAGGTGGAGCTGGAGCAACAATATCACTAATGGTATCAAAAAGTACCTTGGGATTACCTCTCCTTTTTGAGACTAGGGTCAGAGAAACAGGCAGCCCTTGCATTTCAAATTGAAGCATTAAAAGAGCTTTTAGCTTCTTTTAGATGAAGAAGATGAACCTGTAACTGAGTTTCTCCACAAACGCTTCATTTTACGACATTCATGCAGGGGGATGATTTTAAGACAGGAGCTTATCTGGATTTAAAAGGACAAATACTATCTAAAATAGAAAGACAATGATTATTTAAAAGATCTGTTAATAAATTAACATCGTTACAGACAGGCAACACCAAATGTAAAACATCAGAAAATTTAACAGCAGTAGATGTCGAACAGGAGAGAGGGACAGATGGAAGGACAAGTAAAAAATAACAGAATGATGGTCCGAAATAAAAATGTCCTCAGAAATAATAAAGTCAATGGTTAAGCCTAAAGAAAAAACGAGGTCCAGTGTTTGTCCTTTGGTATGTGTGGGGCCGGACACATGCTGTGTAAAATGAAAAGAGTAACGCTAAGAAATCCTCTGGCAAAGAGGTCGGAGTCATCATTAATGTGTATGTTATAACCAGTCTGGACAGCTTCGGAGTGGAAATAAAAAGTCCCTGAACTCCTTTAAGAACTGACCATTTGGGTCAGGTGGACGACACACTACAGCACAGTAACACGGATCTTTATTTCCAATTTTAACTGGCTGTAGTTCAAACGACGAACATTTTTTTTACCATTAATGGGCAACAATAGATCCGACTTCGATCCACCACAGCAAGACCTCCTCCCCGACTGGACGCCCAAGGCTGGCTAGTGAAGGAGTATCCGCCCGGGCAAAGTTCGATCAGGGATGAAAAGTCACCATCGCGCTGCCAAGTTTCAGTTAAAAATAAAAAATCCAATTTTTAGTAAAGAATAAAATCGATCAACAAGAATGTTTTATTGGTTGTTGAGCGGGCATTGAGAAGCGCCATGCTCAGTGAGGTAGAAGTCATGTCACTAACAGAACTGACCCGATTTAAGGGACGTAAAAACTACGGGTTCGATCCCCGACGATTATAAATTCCACTCATTGCAGGGACAGAGGGCCAGACCACCGGAGAGTCTGGATAAACACTCCTAAGGAGGAGGGGCTAACAGTTATATTTCCCACTTTTGAGCAGCTAGCCTAACAACTTAGAGCCACTAACATTCACTGGTCCTGATCCGGACTCACACATCTGTGAACAGACAAACTGCAGCTTGTATCTGAGCTGAGAACAGGAACTCGGCTGCTCACACATATGGGGCTGATCCTCCTCCACGCGACCTCATCGAGATATATTTTCACACTTTGTGGTTAATGAAGGCCAATGGTTCCTGTTGTCTTCACCATTTGATGTCAAATAAAGAAAGTGTTTATTGATCCCCGTGGGGAAAATCCTCTCTGCATTTAACCCATTCACTCAGTGAAGCAGTGGGTAGCCATCAGGCGCCCGGGGAGAAGTGGGTAGGGACGGCAGCTTGCTCAGGGGTACCTCAGGGTAGCTGTTCAGGGGAATCGAACACCCGACCTTCCGATCATGGGGCCACCACTCTACCTACTGAGCTATCCCTGCCCCTTGGACTTATTGTCCAACATTACATGGTTGATGCAACACATAATCCAGAAATGCACACACATGTGATTCCACTGAAGATCCTTTTGTTTAAGCAGCAAATATTATTCTGAGAATTGTGAATGACGACTGTCGTTATGGACACTGAGTCAGTATGACTCAGAAAATTAAAAATAGTGAATTAGTGTCCAAAACAGGAAACATGTAGTGATCTCAGGAGGAAGTGCAATCAGTAAAATAATGAAAGTGATGAAGGAATTATGCCAAAGACTTGTGAAATTAAGAGTACTGCAGGATTACCAAACAGCTGTGATCTGACAGCTGGATTTATAAGTCTCTGATATTTTATTCTTTTGCTGGAATTTGTGACTTTGTATAAAGTCTCATTGGGATCGACTCCCAGCTACTTTGGGAAAGGACGGTTGTGTTGGCTTCATGTCATAACCACAGAAGAGGTATGTCAGAGAAAACTCGTTATAACAGTGGTTCTGTAAACTTGTGCAGATCACCAAAATAACAGATTTTCCTGACAAAACGCAACAAGGCAAATTAAATGAAATCTTCAGTATTTGCAAATAATACTACTTGCAAGTCCCCATTGCCTACCAACACAAGAAATATCCTGTCTCAGAGTGATGCTGAAAAACTAGTTCATGCATTTATTACTTCCAGGCTGGACGACTGTAATTCATTATTATCAGGATTTCCTAAAAACTCCCTGAAAAGCCTTCAGTTAATCCAAAATGTAATGCTGCAATATTTCTATGCTGCTGGGGGCTTCCCATGGCTGTGTTTCTTCTTCTGTCACCTTTTTCACTCAGTATGCATTGTGGTTTTCTCTGTATCATTGTGGGCTCTTAAACTTTGAGGCAACTGCTGGTGTGATTTGGCACTGTGTCAATAAAACTGAACTGAAATGGAATTAAAAGAATGAATTCAGTTCGGGTCCTGTGGCTCAGTCAGGTAAGGAGATCCCACAAAGTCAACACTGTTCATCTGGATGTAACGTCTGCAGTGGGAGAAACGTTTAGTCATCATTCAGGTGATTTCTTGGAGTGGAACAACTTGACTGGCCTGCACAGAGTCATGCACTGAGCCCGACAGAACACCTTTGGGATAAATTAGAGTGGAGCCTTCTCTTCTGACATCTGACCTCACAAATGCTTCTGGAAGAACGGTGAGAAATTCCCATAAACACTCCCAAATCTTGTGGAAAACCTTCTCAGAAGACCTGAAGCTGTTATAGCTGCAAAGGGCCGACATCATATTCAACCCTGAGGATTTACTCAGGCTCGTATGCGTGTGAATGCAGACGAGTGAAGACTTTTGGCAGTAGTGTATTCTGGGAGACAGTGAGATATGTGTTAAATACGTCGACAGTTTCAGTTTGGCTCATAGTTGCCTTTCCTGTTATCTGATGTGTGACCTCAGTAACTGATGGGGGAGGGGCTAAACAGATGTTAAACCTGGTGTTAAAGTGACACATTATATGGATAAAAAGTAAAATTATTTTCAATGACTACATTAAAACAAAAGATTAAAAAAAACATGATTATTGACTCAACAGGAAACATTTCAAATATCAAATGAGAAACAAAGAAAAACTGAAGAACTCTGATAAGGTTTAATGTCACCTGATAGGATCATTGTCACATCCACAGCTGCAAAAGTATCTTCCCTTCTGAGCAGGACTTGCACTGGATCATTCGTCATGTTTCGGCTGTGTGCAGGCAGGAATTGGACCCAAACACAAACTCACAGGGACAGAACTTGAACTCAAAAGCACAGCTTTATTGCTGGAAACAGATCACAAGCAACACAAAACTAAACCAGGAAAATCAAATTTTAATGTACACCAGGAGCCACAGGGAGACGCACAGAGAAACACAGGACTGAAATACACTGGGAAATAACGAGGGAATGAGACACAGACGGGGAGCACAGCTGGGAGAAATCAGCCATAACGAGACTCAAGGGAAGCGAAATTGAGTACATTCACATAGGACACAGACCTTCAAAGTAAAACAGGAAATGTAACATAGACGCAGACTTGACTAGGGGAGACAGAGCAACTAAGAAACACAGAGAACAACAACAAGGAGACACAGAGGGCAGCTACAAAATACTCAGAAAACTGAAGAGAATACAAGAAAGCCAAACTAAGACACTAGACCAGGGGTCTGCAACCTTTAACACCCCTGCACTAGACTAAAGAATAAACTGGACCAACAAAGAGAACTAAGATCATAATACAAAAACTCTGAGACACAAGAAACTCAAAACACCGACCCAGGACCGACACATATTGTGTCTTATGTCCACGGTACCATCAGCTTTAAGTAGCTTACAAAGACACAGACATCTCCACATGAAGCTCATTACAAGAAATCAGAACTGAGGGAGCTGCTGAGGATTATTTTAATAGATATTGAAAAGTTCTTGCCTTTGATACTGGATCCCAGATCAAAGGCAAAGACACGACGACTTTGATATCAGGAAACAGACATTGGTTTGATCTTTCTTCAAAACAGGAAATAAGCTGCTTGTGCGTATACAGCTGTTCCTCCAGCACACAGCAGCCAGCTCACAATACATTTCACCACACTGAGGTTAATGAGCACTGATGTACAGCATGACATCACCATAGCTGAAATATCATCACCACATCCAGGACATATTTTAGTTCTGCTCTTCTGTCCATCCACAGGTAAAGCCAGCTTAGCCAACCAAAAAACGCATGAAGCTACTTTCTGTGGTCACCACAGCAGGTCGGCCTGCCTGACACCCCACAGGGATCACTGTCTCACACCCAACATAAACTAAGCAGAGAGAGCTGAAGGACTTCATTAAAACCACATCAGTTTCACTCTGACTTCATGCGCTGACATTTGGAAAACAAAACAGGTTGTTGCCATGACCACCACGAGGCCATGCTTGTGGTTTCAGAGCACGTGGTGTTTGACAATAGTGCTGCAACCCTGTGCAGCTCACCAGGATATAAGACAGGTTTACTTCATCCAGCAGATTTTTGAATACACATGTGGTCACATTGATGTGATCCATACCTACGTCTCTCTGTGTGTAGAGGTCCCAGACCCCCCTGTCCTCCTCCACCTGTTCCATGATCTCCATGGAACAGGTGGAGGAGAACCTTGTGTTGTTCTCCAGATGCCTCAAATTCTTCAGCTGACTCCTTTTGATGTGGAGGACCTTTGGCTCTGCTCAAAGCTCCTTCCTGTTCCTCATCCTATCTCTAAGACTGAACCACAAGCAAGGAGTACTTGCACATGCTGAGGTCAAAGTTCAACTGGTTTCAACTTTGACCGCTGAGTGCTGTGACGTACCTTCGTGTGACCACTAAGTGCTGCACTAAGTTCAACCACACGCAGAGGTTCAGTGAACTGTTTTGGGGGAAGTGTTGTGGTAACGACACACTCGTCACCAGTCGGGGTAGCTACAAGGCTTTCTTCTTTATGAATGAGCGACACATGATTTTACTAAACATTTGAACACAATACAACACAAACTCTCGTAGAGGATGTTGGAATTGATATTTTTTATATTGTCATTTCTGCTTAGGAACATATAATCATCTGTATTCTGATAATAATCATTTCCTTATTAGGTCTGAAAAGAGTCTGTGCACTTGTGTACCATGAGATGAGAGGAAGCAGCCTCGACGTTATAATTTCCATCATGGCTGTAGAAACCAGACTGTCCTGTTCTGTTTCTGTGCAGGACTCCACACCTTTAAATGTTCGTTTGAGACATGACCTATTGCAAGTTCCTGTTCTTATCATTAAGCGAGATGCTTACTTCTGCTTTTCTGCATACCTCATACACACACTTTAAGTTCACTGGAAGGTCGTATGTCTATGTGTGGTATAGCTGGAAACACACACACACTGTGGGAAATATATCCTTTTTTATTAAGCTTGAGTAACATTTTGGTAAAACTTATTAAATGAAATAATTATAATCATTTTCTTATACATGTTGCCAGTGTGCTCATAAAAGAGTTGGCATTCTGTCTTCACACACTGGTGATGGCAGCTGCATTGTAGCCACAGCCACCCTGGGGCGCACTGACAGAGGCGAGGCTGCCAGACACCGGCGCCACCGGGCCCTCTGACCACCACCAGTAGGCAACGGGTGAAGTGTCTCGCCCAAGGACACAACGACCGAGACTGTCCGAGCCGGGGTTTGAACCGGCAACCTGCCGATTACAATTCCTAGTTTCCATTTAGGAAAACCTAAACAAAATGAAAGTCTGAATTCTGATCTGGAGTCCAAAGCCGACAGTGGTGGAAAAGTAAGTTTAAAAAAGAATAAAATATCTAACAAACAAAAATAAAGTAAACACACAATTCAAATGTACAACTGTAGAAGGACCCTCACACACATCAGTGTAGTGGGATATATAAATATATTAATCCCACAACATTTTATTGATTTATTGATTTTTACATGGAAACTGAATGTATGGAATCATCTTTGCTCCAACAGATTCAACAACACGTCTCTCTTTTGTTGTATTAATAGTTTCATTTATAATCACATTTTATATGGGGGCTTAAAATTGAAGGATACATGAACTTCATATTATATACATATGAAAATACAATTACATACATTTTTACAGTAAAACATTGAGACAAACCAATATTTTCGACTGGTCCATCAGATACAGTTAAACTGGTCTTGGTGATTTGGGCTTCTGCAGTAAGACGTACGTGCTGTCAGTCAGCTGCTTTGAACCTTTGGGGGCAGAAAATAAAGAAATCTTTGATTATTTTTGTGATGGGAATGAAAATAACAAGTTTGATGGTGTGAACGTAGATGAACATGGATCTCTGTGTAAGTCTTTGTTCGGAGAATTCGAGGAGTTCAACATTAAAGTTACCTTTTTGATTTCCACCATTGAAAGACTCACCAACCAAAGAATATGGAGAATCTGCAGGAGGGAATCAGAGTTATGAATAAATACAGTTTGTAAACTGCTTTGAGAGTTTGTGCCAGCAGAGGTGTTACCGTTCATGTTTGTGGTGTGTTTCAGGTGGGTGATGGTGGCGTATGTGGGCTCATTCTGCTTTAATAAACCTGTGAAAACAGCAAACAGCCTTCATCAGATCCACATTTCATTTCACACTTTTACACAACAAAACAATATTTTTACCTTTTTACAGGAAGCTGTAAACTTTACTGCAGCAGTATGTAAACCTATGCACGTGTAGATGATATGAGAGATGACATGAGGTGGTGCATGTGGAGCTAGTAACTATAGATACCTTTATTACTGCCAGCGTGAAAAGTGGAACCAATCAAGGAATATGTCAAGTCTGTAAGAGGACAGGACATGTTTGGATTAAATGAAGGCAGATGCAGTATTAGCAGAACTTCTGGTTCAGTTATGAGGCTGTGAAGGTCGATGGCAGCTCAGCGTTACCGGGCAGGGTTCCAGTCTGTGGCAGGTCGGGGATGGTGGCGTACGTCTCATCATCGTTTTGGTTTGATGTGTCTGTTAAAACATTCAGCAGGATGTTGTAATCAGATTTTTAGGTTACTTTAACACACATGAAGGCTTTTTGAAATTGGAGACGTAAGCTTGGGCACACCTGCAGCTCGGCTGCTTTTATCACACCTGCCAAAAATTAGTTTTTGTTTGAGTTTCTCTTTATTTTAAAACCATCTTCTAATGCTCAGATTGCATTATGAGTAAGTGTTATGGCCCAATAAACAGTGTCTTTACTGTTACAGTTCCCATGTTAGCTTCATCAGACTCACACATACATAACGGTGTCAGCGGGGAAGAGTGATCTAGTGAGGAGCAGCTTTCTTCTGTTGGCTGGCTTTGCCTTTTTATGATATGAATGTATATTAATATATTCTCTACATGTGTCTCTTTCTATGAAAGGTAGAATTAATAGAACAACCATGCAGATGTACCTTGCAGCTCTGTCATGCAGTGTGCAGATCGGGGTCCAGCTCCTAAGAAAAAACACTGAATTACTTCTCAGTTCTTGTGACATGAAGTTTTGCAGCAGCTGGTCACACGTGGTTCTGTTTGTCACCTGTCACCCACTGGTGATCAGACACCCCGACTACAGAGCAGACTTCCAGATTTTCCCTAAATCATATCCAGGGTATATCGCCATGGTAACTTGTGCTGTGCTCAGGAGCATGATTCGACATCAGAGAGCGATTGGAGATTAGAGATCAGTGGGCATGACATCACCACCTACAGACCAATCAAATTGAAACACCATTCGTGGACAACCACACACCAAGAACACCTGATTAATCAAATTAACTTCACTTTGTGACAAACTGAAGAGATTGTTTTCTCCTTTATCAGAACTTTTAATATTTGAATGGATTCAGTTTAAAGTGTCAGAGCTCCAATGTGCAGCTGTCACCTAGAAATCAATGCAGCTCTGAAGATGCATTTTTAAAATAAATAACTGGAATTGAAATGTTTATTTTGCCACTCTGTGCACTAAATCACCAGATCAGCGATTAATGATCAAGTGTTGGCAATAATGCTGCATTGACTGGTCTTTTACAGATTTGTGATCAGCAGTAGGCGACATCTCTGGAGTAGGCGGCACAGATAAGGATCATTTTCTGAACTGTGAAAAGGCTCTTTTAGATTGGTCACACACTGCCAACACCAGCTTTTTAATGACAGTGCTCAGGGGAAACTCAGTGAGTTGATGAAATGTTTCAGCTGCTGATTCAAAATCTATAAAGAACATAGAAAATATGAGAGTAGAATGTGCTGCAGCTTGATTGAATCTCTGTTCTGTTTCCAGCTTTAACTCAACAGGAGATAAAGATTTTATACAAATAGTGAAATGAATGCCTTGGAGGACGGGGCTGTGGCCCCCCACACCCTCTAGCAGATCATTACATGAAGGAACCTTTTAAATACAAGCGCGTCCATGCTCACAGGTGTACACACGGGTGCTCACACACACAAACTACACCCTTTACTACATCCTACCTCAAAGCACACTGTGCGCTGTCGATCTTACGTGCTGCACAATAATGTTTAATATTTAGTATTTAGTGTTATATTCACATAGATCATTGTGATGTTGATTATTATGTTGCTCTTTTTTTTCTCTGCTTGTTTTCTCTTTTTTCTTTCTCAACAGGTGATCCAGGTGATTGATAGATGTATTTTTTGTTTGCTTATTTTGTTGGTTTTTGCCCTTTATCCCCGTCCGTCTTCCCCGCTGTTTTTCTTTCTCCCCTTTCTTTTCCCCAGTCAAGTCTGTCCCGTATTTAGATTAGATTAGATGAAACTTTATTAATCCCTCGGGTGGGTTCCTCCGGGTAATTAGCAAGTGAAAATAAAATTAATAAAACCCCAAAACAATAAAAATGTCTGTTAAGGTTCTCAGTCATCCAGGTCATCGTAGTCTAAGGAGCTTGGAAAGAAAAGCGTCTGGACTTCTTTAAGTTGCTTGAAGACGTTTCACCTGTCATCCGAGAAGCTTCTTCAGTTCTAAGGTCAAATGGCCGAGAGTCCCAGATTTAAACCCAGTGGGAGTTTCCCCCCAAAGAGGGATGATCCTCTAATCACATGAGCCAAGGTGTGAAAACGGGTGTGGGTCCCAATCAGCCAGGGTTTCAGGTGAGCTCATTGTGAAACCCGGCTCCACCTTATCATGCGAATTCCTGAGGTCAGATGGCCCAGGATGTGAGTGGGCGTTAAGGCGTCTGGGGAGGGATCTCAAAACTGGATTATAGGTGTCGTAAACCACCGCCTCTGTTCAAAGATGGTCGCTCACAGTGGACATAGATGGCCTCTTTCACTCCTCTTTCAAACCATCTGTCC
>VUQQ01065447.1:0-18267 GCA_015108535.1 Steatocranus sp. 'ultraslender' AB-2019 | reverse complement strand
GGGCTTGTCCTTCCCGGCGCTCATGAGACTGCTTTGGCTGCACTGTGGTGTGAGGTGCTAACCTGTTGACAGTGTTGGGAAGGTTGATTTTAAAATGTATTCCACTGCAGATTACAGAAGTAACGTATTCTGAATACTTTACAACTACATGAATGTACTATTGCTGTGTGATTTATTACTATTACTGAAGGTTACTCTCCACACCAATACCGACTAGATGTTTAAAATCTTAATATCAATGAGTAACAGCAGGTGGACATTAGGTAAGGCTGCACTTTTTGCAGCGATCTCGTATAGAAAACGATTCCGCGCGTATATAAAACAGGTCCGCGGCTCCGAACCATAGTAAAGGGACCTCTGGCTAATACGTCGGCTTTACTGTCTGGGTCAACTTTGCTAGCGAGAGACAGAGAGAGGCATTGAAAGGCTGCTCCAACTGAACTTATTGTTTCAGAGGAAAGCACGAACACAGGGTACAGTCGAGTCTTAATAGCTTACTTACAGCTGGGCTCATCAGGCTGCAGTGGTTATTATTATATTTACATGCTTCCAGCTCCCATTCCTGGTCGGTGACAACTCGTACTTTTCCACTCTTCTTTTTCTCCCTCTCTCGCGCTCACAGACACATAACGGGTATGGCAGTCCATCCTCCCTGCAGGATGGACTATACTGCCCATGAGGCTACATTATTTAGGGTGATGCCTGTAACACTCTGCCTATTGCCTTCATATTAAATAATTTTTGTATAATTATTTTTAAAAATATTTCGTCACTCACGGGCCGTAAGTAGAGGTGACATGGGCCGCGAGATAGAGACACAAGCATTAGAGCCTCTTATTGTGTGTTTTGTTTGAGTTTGCACCGGCGTGGAATTACCAAAAATAGAGAGACCATAGCCTTACTTCACCGATTAAACGGTAACTGTAACGGAAACAGTTACTCAAATTTTGTATTTTAAATACGTAACGCCGGTACATGTATTACGTTACTCCCCAACACTGCCTGTTGATGAGATCTTGTGCCGCTCCTAAAACACCTCCAACTCCTAAAGAGACACGGGTGTCCCTAAATTTAGCAAATATTAGCTTCAGGCTAATACCAGCATTTTACCACAACTTCACCAGATGTAGCTAAAAAGCTAAACCAATGTCCAGTCCAGTGGGACAGCAAGGAAAGATGACAAAAAAATGATTACTTACCTAGAGTAAGTTTAGAGAGTCCACCTGAACTTGATGCAGCCATTGAAAGAGGCAAAAAGAGAAAAATGGCAGCTTGGTCAGCACGAGCAACGGCCTCTATAATGTTTGCAAATACATGCGGGTCGGAATCCCCGCCCCCTGAAGCGCGCTTCCAGATGCCAAAATAGTGCCAGCAGATTAAAAAATGGATTGAAACTGAAAAATGGACTGAAACTGGAAAAAAAAAATTGTAACCAAAAACAAAAGAATTACAGTTTCAATTAATTGTTTTGCACTATCAATTTTTTTTTCCAGTTTCAGCGCAAGATTTTTCAGTACATTTATTTCAGTTACAATATTTTTTTCAGTTTCATTTCAAGGTGGCATCGTTCTGATCCCATATTCATGAGTGTAAGCTGATTTTCATTGCCTGTGTGTGCGTTAGTAGGCAGGTTTGTATGTGTGTTCAGGGAGCTGCAGATCCAGCGAAGCTTCTCTCTGACTTAGCTCCCATTTTTTCTCCAAAAAGGCATTTCCTTAAAAGGTATCTTTCTCTCACAATTCTCTGCCTATGCATGTGTGTTTTTGTTTCACCTTTTGTTGCGATGCTCCGGACACTTTCTCAACCTCCACAAGTCAGTTGGCCCCAAATTTCGACCCAATTTTTAAGTACTCTTAAAACCTTAATTTCTCTTCTAATTCTCTCCTTGCTGCCATCCATTCCATTATGCTTTATTAGTTGCTTCGGTGAAAAACAAATTAACACTGCAAAAAAAAAAAAAAAACATTTCAAAACAACATAGTGGAAAACAGTTATTCATCACTTGATTGCTTCAATACAACACTTGGGCACATATATGCGGGACTTTTTGTGGCTGTTTTGATCTCGCTCTCTCTCTTAACTGATCAAATCTGGCTGTGGTAGCAGCTTTAAACTCGGTATGACCCAGGCTGATAGAGGGTGCCCAGTCTGGATCGCATTCCTGCATTTTGTAAGCTGGTTTTCCTACAAAACACAACAAACATTAGCCCGCAAAGCCACAGTGAACAAAGCAGCAAAGCACAACAAATTCAATTCAAATCAAGACTTATTTGTAACCGACATCAACAATTATGTTATGATAAATTACGTAACAACTACAACAAAAGACTTAGCTTTGTGGAAATGCTTGGAGCAGACTAACATGTGAGCTGGAATGTTCTGGAGCATTATATTTGGTCTACAAATGGCTGCAATCCAGGCCATCCGTCAGCTCTTTGTTACTTCGGAAACATGGCTTGAACAGTTTTTCTTCCACGATGGAATCCGATTAAAACTGATCTCTCTCCAGCTCCCCCCACCACTTCCCCTGCCAGTGGCAGACGCCCTCAGACGTCGGTACACACCGGCTCACTCCTGGTGGCTGCTTGTCGGGGCCTGGAGCCTGGGGCTCGCTTGGGCCACTTCGGGGGTGGGGTGCCCTCGACCTCTCGGCCTAGGGCTCGGTCACTCTGGCACAGATGGCTGCCGGTGGAGCTCACGGGCACGTCACTGCCACCCCCCCTGGCTTCTGCTCCGCAGCTGCTGAGTGAAACAACGTTGAAACTGACATTTCAACGTGAAAAAACTCATTCCGTCTAACCCGAGGAAATGTGCCCCGGTAAGTTTACTCTAAATTTCTTTTTAGCTGTGGTTAGGTAGATGTCTGGCTAATGTTGTGTCGAGCAACATTTTGTTGTGTCCTTAGTTCAACACACATAAATTAAATGGCTGAATTGCCACCTCAGCATACCGTAAAGTACTTGCTAATTAACTAATAATTTTATTCTGGCGTGTTGCGGTGAGGACATGTTTAATAGTTTTAGGACACTGGGGAGGAGGATTGGACCTTGGCCTTGTCCACCTCTAACATGTGGAGAGGTCCGTCACATGACTGTGGGGATATGGAGGCGGTTTTCCTCATGCCCTGAGTTTGATTAAACTAAAATTACATAATTTTTTCGGCGCTATGTTGTGGTGAGATAAGTTTGTGGGTGTTGTGTCCGCAGCTTCGGCTGTCCTTTTGCTCGCTGGTTAGCTAGCGTGAGCTATAAGCTAACAGCTAGCCTGGTTAATGAAGCTAGAGTTCCACACATGAAAACACAGCTCATCTCTACTGCTTTAACTGTTAAATCAGAAGGCATTACTGTGGTTGACAGGGTTTATTATGTGAAACAGCAGCTTGTTTAGCTTAAACAGCCTGTGTTAGGAGGCTAGCTTCATTAGCCACCAGGAAACACTCGCAGATCCTCAATGCTATCGAGATGAAGATGCTCAGGTGGATGATGGTCTTAACCCGCCTGGATCATGTGACTTATGAAGGTGTTCGAAAACGACTCGGAGTTGTCCTGATCAAAAAGAAGATAAAGGAAGCGTGCCTATGGTCGCATGGACACGTCATGTGCAGTGAGGAGAATTTGGTGTCAAGAACAGCCCTCCGACTCGAGCCTGTAGGCCACCGACCGCAAGGAAAACCGTAAAAGCGGTGGATGTATACAAAGACCGAAGACATGCGCGCAGTGGATCTCACCCCAGAGGAGACTCAAGACCGATCCAAATGGAGAAGACAGAGCCACGCAGCAGACCCCGCGCTGGGAAGATGCTAGGAATCAGTGAGAGACACCAAACAAGAGTCAGTAGCAGAGGAAGTTGTTTGGCAAGTTTTTCAACCCACATACTCTTATACTTAACCCCAAATTCATTTTCCTTGCAATGTTTCATCATGTAAGAGGAAATAAACAGGCTTTCCAACAGTATAAGATTTATTTCCAAGAAGTATTTTTACAACAAAGAAATAATCAGCCCCCCAAAAAATTTCTACAAGTTTAGAGTTTTTCACAGTTTTTTTTCAAGGTAAGTTTATCTATGACATTAAAATATAAAGTATATTGTGTTTGTAGCTATTTGTAGCATCTGTGATACAGCATTTACTCACCCAACTAACAACATTTCTTCATTTTTATCATGCAAAATAACCACAACTTGTTATTTTTTCCATACATGAAACTAAAACTTTTTTCCCAAAATCTAGTGGGGACAATATATAAAATCAACAATATCTGTCTCACTTACCTTGGCATCATCATTAATAAAAATCAGTCCTCTAGATGTTCACTTAATTTTATTCCAATTTTGCATAAAACACAAGTTAAACTAAATACTTGTCTCCAGAGTTTTATCACCAGAGCGGAGGGATTATCTCAATGGACTTATGCAGCTTTGTCTCTTGATGTAAATAAAGAAACCCTGGTGGATATTGACAGACTCCTTTATAACTTTATATGGAAGAATAGAATAGATTATACTAAGAGATCAGTTGTATCCAACTCAAACCAACATGGTGCCGTGAACTTGACTTTTCTACAATAAACAGTGTGTTTAAAATAAACTGGATCAAACAATTTCTCAGGAATACGACATCAATTTGGTGAAAAAAATGGTGGTCTTAACCTTGTTTTACTTTGTAACTACAACATTTATAAAATCTCCTTAAAACTGCCCAAATTTAATAAACAGAAACTTCTTTCCTCGTCGCTGCTTTATAAACAAAACTTTTCTCCACACAGATATGATATTTGGAACAACAGAGACATTTTATACAAACACAAGTCTTTATTTTTAGGTGACTGGTTTATTCATGGGATTCATCTTGTTTTGCAACTTCTTAATCCAAATTTAGGTTTAATTTCTTACTCTGAATTTTTGAGTAATATGGTCTTCCTGTTCCACCAAAGGAATATGCCATAGTGTTTGATGCTATCCCTACTGGTGTTTTAAGACTGTACAGAAATTCTGTTCTTAATGATCTGACCCCTCTACAACTGGATCCTGCTGTTACCAGATCTGTTTTCACTTTAAAGAGGAAAAACAACTGTGACATATGAACTCTTTTTCAGAAAGACAGAACTGGTGTCCTAGTGGCCGTTGCTTACTGGAATAATTTATACTGGGACCTGGAGTGGAAGAAAATTTGGACCTTACCATTGAAATCTCTGTTAACCAACAAAGTAAAGCAAACATCTTTTAAAATCATTCATCGTTTTACTCCACCCGAATTTTCCTTGTATAATATAAAAAAGACCGATGTCCACTGTTCACTTTGTAGCCGTCAGAAAGAAGATAGTTCACACTTATCTTTGTGCTGCTTATGCACTTCTCTTTCCTAACACGATTTTTGTACTTCTGTTGTTTCTTTTATCTATCCTGACTTCTCTCTGTGTTATGAAAAAATATTATCTGTCTTTTTTGATTACCCTACCAATTGACTCATTTTACTGGTTACATTTCATAGACATGAATCCAAATTTTCTAATGCAAACCCGTCTTTTCAGTGCTTTATGAATGAAACCAGACAATATTTTAAAACTATACTACAGTCCCATAATATAAAAGCAATTCTTCTGGTGATTCAACCCCAGCCTGCGTTTTTAACCCCCCGACACTGAATTCTGTAATGTTTGAAGTGCGTTCAACGATAAAAAAAAAATCCCGCAGTAACTTCCGGATCACGTCTTTCAACATCCCGAGCAAAGCGTCGTGACGCTGTTGGCATACGTACAGCACGCGCTGAGCACAACTGCTTGTGCAACGTACTTTGTCCTGCACGTTGACATTGAAAGGCTCCGGGAGAGCGCCGCGCTGCTGTCGTCTCTCACAGGTTAGTGGTTTAACCTGCTGTTCATTATGTGACCAAACTAATATGTTCGCAATACGCTGTTTGAATTAAGTCCGCACATCCGCTAACATTAGTGGGGCTGCTGCATAACGTTAGGGCCACAACCATACCTGCTGTGTTTTTACTGTGGCTTATTTGAAAAGTCGAATAACTCGAACATGAGAGCAGCGTGGAAGTGGGCTGTAACATGATGCTAGTGATATTAGGATCACCGGGCGGAGGCTAGTTTTGACCCGGTTAGTTGCACTACAGCTAAACCTGAGGTTACCGAGGATGACATCAGTCAGACTTAGCGATATAACGACAGTTTTAAATGAACACACGACCTACACAGCCCACTGATCACAGCATTAGCCTAGCTGTGTTACGGCTGAGTGTCCACAGAGGTTCTCTGATGATCTTTGCCTTTTTCTTGTACACGTGTTTAAATCCTAATGTCCTGGGTGTATTTGTCTCCCTGTCAGACAGGCTAACATGGGATCCTCCTGGTCCACAGCAGAGCCCTCTGTAGTCAAAGCTGAGGCTATGAAGACCGTCTCTGCTCAGCGCTGTCCAGTGCAGGAGGAAGCGCAGCCTGTCAAAGGTACTGTAGTTTCATTACAGTCAGGAAGTCATAGCGTGAAATGCTGGGCGCAATTTATTTTTCCAAATTCTCCTTTGTAAGTGCAAGGTGAAGATGGCATGCAATTTGTGAAACAGATATTTTTTATTGCTACTAACTGCACATTTATAAAATACTCTGACGTATGGCCACAAGCCAGGAATGGAAAATCTGCTAATCACTCTAAAGAGGCATCACAGTGGCTGTTAATATGTAAAACATTTTTTATTCAGCGTTATTTGTCTGTTTAGTTTGTTAGCTTTATAGATTTCATATTGCACAGATTAAAACAAACACTCAAAACTGTCTGAATACAGTTAAATCCGTATCGACAAGCCGCTGTAAGCCAAGCTGTGGCAGAGCAGCTAGCATCAGGCTGAATGCTTAGAAAGCAGAGAAGAGAAGTTGCAACAAAACAGTTAATAAATGGAGCGATATTTCCTGCCCAGACTCCAGAGCTCAGGTATTTACAACCTAACTCAGTGGGGGGTTCGTGGAAAGTGAATTTCTTCCACTGTATGAGGAGGATAACAGGTTTATCATAAATATTAGTATATTGTGACACCCTTAACTCGAGCAATTAAGAAAAGAAATGGCTTGTGTCAGAGAGAAGGTCCTGTACACACAGATAGTGTTTTATTCAGAGTCCCACAGAAAACTGCATTTCATGGTATTATATAGGTCATTCTTCACTGTTATCATAAACTGTACAAGTTTTACTGAATGATGTTGAATTATATCTTGACTGTGGTTGTGTATTTGTGTTTTTCTTAGCATCTCCGCCTTTACAATGTCCCATGCATCAAGCTCAGGCTGAAAAAGGTAGGGACTTCATTCTAAAGGATAGACTGTGGCTTGCCTGCACTGCAACACATTTCTATGTTCAGATGATTGTTTTAATGAAATGATCAAACCTGTGGCTTGTTTGTGTTCTCCTGCAGGTCCGGCCCACCAGGATCAGGCGTACAACTTTGTGGAGTGTCCCATGAGAGCTGCAGCAATCACGAAGGGCGACATCGATCCAGCAAATATGGTACCTGTGCAGCTATGATCAGGAGCAAAGAGGCTTTATTTTAGAAATGACTTTTATGTTTTAAGCTACGGTTACCTGATCCTTAATTCGTTTTAGTTCTGATACAGTGGCCTCATTTGCTGGTACGCACTGTTGTTGTCTGCGGTGGCTCTAGTTTGTGTGCTCATGTATTCAGCCAGCTGACAACAACATGTTAGTGTTACTTCCCAACAACACCAAGCACAACAAAAGAGAAGCAGCTTTGTTATGCGAGCTTTTCAGTTGTTTCAACACTTGACCACTGGTATGAAACACATGTATGCTGCACTGAGCATGTTCTCTCCTGGATAACTTATGGCTGTCATGCTTGACATCTTTTCCATGTTTTAAGGTCATGGCTCAGACTGTGTACTTGGTTTATCTTTTTCCACACATGCAGATGCCTCCTCCCAACCAAACGCCAGCTTCAGACCAGCCCTTTGAACTGTCTGTCAAAAGAGAGGAGTCCACTATTCCACGTCACGGCACAGAGAAGAACTGGGTGTACCCGTCGGAGCAGATGTTCTGGAACGCCATGCTGAGGAAGGGGTCAGTTGGCTGGTGTTAAGACTACTTCAGGCTACGATATTGGAAACTATGAACTTCTATTTAGTGTCCCATTGAACCTAAAAGTCAGTGTTTTTAAAAATGCTTGGATTTCACATATCGGTAGCTTTAATTATTGCAGTAGCCCAGTGATGGAGAAATATCTGCTAAAGAGACTGTTTCCTTTGTTCGATCCTGTGCTGCAGGTGGCGCTGGCGAGATGATGACCTCAGCAAAGGTGACATGACCAACATCATTAAAATCCACAATCAGAACAATGAGCAGGCCTGGCAAGAGATCCTGAAGTGGGAGGCTCTGCATGCTCAGTGAGTCAGTTTAAAGAAAAACCCCACGATCGTTTGCAGTGAGCTGCCTGTTGGTCAGAGAATTGAGCCTTAACTGATGAATATTTTACCTCGTATAGTGAATGTCCATGTGGACCAACTCTGAGGAGATTCGGTGGGAAGGCCAAAGAGTACTCCCCCAGGGCCCGCCTCCGACACTGGATGGGGTGAGAGTGAAACATCCTGATGCACATTTAATAGTCAGCATTGGCAGCTGCTGGTCCGCTATAATGAAATCAGGGAAATGCGGACATGCCGCGCAAAGCAACCCATACAGCGGTCCATTAAAACATGATGCATGTAAACCTCATGTTGGGGAAGATCCTGGTGACTAATTGAGTTTGTCCCTCTGCAGCTACGAGCTGCCATTTGACCGTCACGACTGGATTGTTGACCGCTGTGGGAAGGAGGTGCGCTACATCATTGACTATTATGATGGAGAAATCAACAAGGACACCTACCAGTTCTCCATCCTGGACGTGCGACCTGCTTTTGACTCTTTAGAAGCTGTGTGGGACCGTATGAAGGTGGCCTGGTGGCGCTGGACTTCCTGAAGGACTCTGGGTCATATTTGAGTCACAAATATTCAAAAACTGTTGTTACCCGTTTCTGCTCTTTGTGACTTCTGTGATGCTGAAAAAAGAAATGAATCAGACCTCGTAAAAGATGATTGGATGTAGAAGAGTTTGTCCAACAGGTCATACAAGACCCGGTGTGTCTATGAGAATCTATTGACTTGCGCTTAAATATAACTGCTTGCTTGCTTACAGCTACCTGACTCTATGTAATTTGAACCTCATCTAGCAACAGAAAGTTTAAATGTTTATTTTTGTAAGTCTCAGTTGGGACATTGAGACAAGCTTTAAAACCTGCCGATATTCCTTTATTGGCTAATGGTCATAAACCAGAAATCTAGGAAAGTTCATGTGTTGTGTTTTAAAAAATCACCTTTTCTGTGTTTTGTTTGTAAATGGACTGATTCTTATATAGCGTAAACACTGCATATTTGATTAAACCATTTTTATTGGCCAGAGAGTTTAAACTACTTGTCCAAAATGAATTCAGTCCCGTCCTGTGAACTGGCAGGACCTGGTGTTTGAAACCAGGACATTAGCAGCTGATCCTTTTGGTCCTGTGGGTTGTGGTGTGGAGGTCTCAGAGAAAAGGCCGTGAAGCAAGCCTAATGAGCTACACTGAACCTAAAGCTGGAGATTTCAGTGACATGAACATGGTTGACTGATGGTAGCTTATGATGATAACTTGATATTTGATGAAAGTATACAGGGGATGTGGGTGCGTTTGTATGCATGCTCAATCATCCAGGTAAGGAAATCCCAAAGAGCTGACTGTTCATCTGGACGCTTTCACTGGGAGAAACATTTTGTCAGACTGAGGTAGACCTCTGGGACCGAGGGAGTGATGAAACGTTTCTCTCACTGAACCAAACAGCCACTTTATAAACAGACCACATCGAAGAGCCACCTCAACAGGACAAGACTCAGCTGAACATCTGCATCCAGAGGTTAAAGGTCACTCTTTAAGGATGCCAGTGCTCACATTTTGGACAGATGGTTTGAAAGGGGTGGAAGAAGCTATGAACGACCATCTTCAAACAGAGTCCGGGGCTTACGACACCACCTGTCTGCCACCTACAATGCAGCTTTGAGAGCCTTTCCCAGATTCATTAGTGCCCTTGTAATAGGGTGAGGCAAGGGCTACGTCCACACTAGCCCAGATAGTGTGGACGTTGGATTCGATACATAAAGGGACATTTGTTGTGGACAACCACACTTTCTGACCTGGAGTGTAAGGAGTGTAAGGCAATCCTGAGACGGTCAGCCAGCTGTTTATTTTGCTCTCAGAGAGCAGCTCGGATCAAACTCCACAAGTGCTGGCAGCAAAGAAGGTTATGCTGGACCAAAGGGACCTCGTGCTCCCCTGCAGTGATGGGCAGGAACGGAGGTTGATACCCCAGTGAACCCTCAAACGGTAACAGACCAGTGGCAGAGGAGGTCATTAAGTTCTGGGCATATTCTATCCATGAAAGCTGAGAACTCGAGAGCTCCAGTAGGACTGGTTTAATGAAGCCAGGCAGTGGAGAGCAACCCCAACTCCTGGTTGGTACTCTCTGTCTGCCCGTTGGTTTGAGGATGGAACCCTAAGGACAGACTCACTTGAGTTTCCAGCACGGAGCAAAACTCTTTCTCGGGTTCCTTCCAAACCAGGGCCTCCTGGGAGTAGGCAGGGGCCTGAGAAGTCCAGCAGGAGGGGAGTTGGATGCTTTGTTCTGTGCACAATAGGGCAAGCAGAGACGAAATCCTGGACATCTCGGGCCAAATCGTTGCATGAATGACACAGTGCAGTTCTTATCACACGCAAACCTAGCCGAATGGACCCCCTGAATGACCCTGCTGCAAACTGTGGTGGGGACATCCACGCAGTGCCTCCACTCTTCCAGTGCAAGCTTAATGGTCAACAATTCTGGATCCCCCACGTTGTAATTCTGCTCTGCCTGCAAGAGACGACGAGAGAAGAACGCACACTGGTGAAGCTTTCCCTGGAACGCTATGACAACACAGCTCCAACTCCAGAATCCAATGCATCCACCTCCACTATGAGTGGTTGAAAAAGGTCTGGCTGAACTAAGATGGGCGTGGAGGCGAACTTCTGCTTGAGTTGGGCAAATGCTTGTTGCGCTACCGGGGACCACTGAAATGAAACTTTCGGAGCAGTCAAACATGTCAAGGGCAGAACAACCCAACTAAAATCTCAGATGAAACCTCTGTAGAAACTGGCAAAGCCAAGAAACCTCTGCAGCTGATTTTGAGTCTGGGGCTCTGGCTATTCAACCACTGCTTTAATCTTAGCTGGGTCAGCTCGAAACTGACCTTTCTCTACAGTGAACACCAAAAAAGTGACCGACTGAATGTGGAACTCACATTTCTCTCCCTCGACGAACAAGCAGACATGCTTCTGGTGTTCAGCCAGAGACTTTGGAAAAAAAAAACAGAATGCCATCTATGTACGTGAAAACACTGTGGCTAATGAAATCCCTCGAAACATCATTAACCAAGGCCTGAAAAACTGCTGGAGCAATGGTGAGACCAAACGGCATGACCAAGTACTCGAAATGTCAAAGGTGGGTATTGAGTCTTCCACTCATCTCCCTCCCTGATCCTGACCAGATGGTAAGCATTCCTTAAATCCAGCTTTGTGAATTTGGTGCCCCCCTGAAGCAACTCAAAGGCAGATGACAGCAATGGCAGAAGAAACTTATTATTTAACCAGGGGTAGCTGAGAATGATGGAGGTTCCAGGAGTGTCAGAAAGAAAGAAACTAATTTTCTCTACATGGTTTTCTGAAAACTAACGCTGAGCAGCCTGAGTGCAATGGGGAATCTGAGTGAGCTTGGTGCCATTTGGTCAAGTGGGGCATGAGTCTGCATAGAGTCCCTTCTTTCCAGAGAAAAAACACTCACCGACCCATTGCTGTCTCCTCTGGTCCGAGGCCAAAAGTCGGGCCCGGCCAAGCTGCATTGGTTACTGCTCTTCCTCAACAGGACCCCTTCCTCTCTGGACTTTGTCCCCTGGACGCGCCTCCTCCATAGGGTTGTCGGAAACTGGAAGCTCGTTTACCATATTCCCGCATCTGATCATCCATCCTAACACACATGGAAATCAAAGCATCCAATGACTTAGGCAAATCTTTGGCTGATAATTCTCGTTTCAAGTCCTCATTAAGACCTTTGAGGAATGCCCCTCGGGGAGCTTTCTCCCTCCCCTGCCAAGAAATCAGAGAAATCTGCCACACTCCTCTTACCTTGCCTAAGGTTGAACATTTTGTGCGCACCTGCATCGAGTATACAGCAGAATTTTGTAAGAAAGTCATTATAAGATAAACTAATCAGGCTGAAGCTGGGTAATGTACAAAAACACAAACTACATATCTCATTTTATGGATCAAACTTATATTCTGAATTATCTTTTATCAAGAATAAAAATGGCTCTGTTTTAGGACTAATCATTATTGATGTTAAGTCCTTTTAACCCTCTCAGCTGGGATAACAAGGGGTGGCCAGGGGAACTTCTCTCTCTCTCTCTACCTGACGTCACTCGGTAAAAGGGTAGCTAAATAATGCTCAGAAAAAGAGGTTAGAGACTATAAAATCAACAAAATTACTGTAAGTGCAATGAACACAATCGTTGGTTAGAAGACGGGGATCAAAGGCCTAAACTGAAAAAGTTTTTTGCAGTGAGTTTCAACCTTCAAACTTTGGTGCCTCAAGATGGCAGTAAAATGGCAATAAGGCATGGTCAGTGTACTATTAATAGAGCTGGTCTACTCAGTTTGCAATTGAATGGAGTGAAGTTGGACATTATATATAATATGCTTGTGATAATATGGTGACTAACTGCTATACGTGAGAAAAATCCAAATCTGTTGCTGTCTGTTGTTATCTACATACACAGAAATTCAGATTAATCAGAAATTCAAATTCTCGATTTACATTCAGCCAGAACTTCATAGATCTGAAACAGAAATTATGAAATTCCTCCATCAGCAATGGTGTATTTGCTTCAAGATGCTAATTTGAATTTATTTATTTAAAAGGGACAGTGCAGTTTAACACAGTCCAAGTACAAAACATGAAACTGATGTAATGCACATAGGTTTATAGCTATTGCTACAATCTAAATAGATACATTTTACAATCAAACATACATTTTCATAAACCAAATTACATCATAAATACAATTATAATTAATAGACAATAATTTAAAATAAAATTAAAATCATTAGTTAAAATGACTACATCTCTGATTTCCCTTTAACCTTCAATGTAAAGGATCTAATGTCTGTAATCAGCTTGATTTCGGTTGGACGTGTGTTCCACAGATGGCAGGCCTTTATAGAAAATGCTGACTGACCGAATGTAGATCTGCGATATGATATCTTGCAGTTCACCATGCTCCTAGTAATACGATTACTATCTTGTCTCTGGATGTATCTATTGAGACACTCTGGGGCCATCCTATTTATACATTTAATTTAAGAAAACACAAATGATTAAAACTCTTAAAACTAAGTAGATTATATTTCTTTAAAATGTGACAGTGATGCCACCGAACAGATTTTTTATCCATTATTTTTAAAGATTGGTTATATAAGGACACCACAGGCTGAACTGTAGATGGTGCTGCTTGGGTCCAAACTCTCATACAATATGAAAAATGAGAGAATATCATGGAATGATAAATATCTGAGCTGCTGAAGTGGGTATATAGTGCCAAATTAACTTAAAACAATTCAGATTAGCCTTGAGCGTCTTAGAAATCTTCTTTACATGCTTGTCAAACTTTTCAACAGCCAGGAATGAAACATCACTAATGCAGACACATGTTTATTAAGAGACAGAAACACTCATTACAGGTTTACAGGCTGCACACTCGACCATGGTCATATAAAACATTCAGTATCTAGTTCCTCATTGGCTGTTTTAGACTAGCAATAATGCTGAGCTGGCTTTGGGCTTATCCAGGTAACTTCAGGGCTAATCCTGGGTTTGTTGTACTATGAAGGCGCTTCATTTCATTAAGGTAACCTATGCCATGAAACTCCTGCAGGTCAGAGATCAGCAGGTACCACTGAAAGCAGTGACACCACACCTGGTCCCCCTGTGTGCAGAGAATCTACAGTGTCATGAGTAATAAATAACAAATATGGGTTTTTATAAGCAATAACATATGATCCAAAGTAGGACACCTGTGCTCACCTTAAGTTGAAATGGTGTTTTTCTATTGAATCTTTACTGTCAAATCCTGAAACAGCACGAAGTCTGCAGCTAAAAGCACAAAAAGTAAAACTGTTCCAAGTTTCTGATGACCTGGATTTGAGCAGGCGAGTCTTTGGAGCACAGAACTGTAGTGTTGACTCCACCACAGGCTGAAGGCCAGCTGCTCTTCCCAGTGTGACTGGGCTCACTCTTAGTATGGTTTGCCTCCCAGTGAAGTAAGCATATCCAGCCTCTCTGCAGCAGTGGGCATGTCAGGTTTCACACCATCTCTTCTCCTCTGCACCATGATGTTGTGCTGCAACCAAAAACAGTAGATAATTATCAGAACAGATCCCTGTTAATAATGAAGGCTGAATAAATAGCACGACACCAAGTCAGTGTGACTGCTCAAGTCTTGCTTACAAGTGTAGCTGTAAAGGTCACAGTGGGTCTGAGAAAATCACCTCCATGACATCACAATGACATCATGGAGGGCTTTGAGTGCCAAGCTGAAATCATTCATAATTCAGTTGGTTTCAGAATTATTAATTGATACATCGATTATGTGTTTAAGACCGGTCCATCCTATCGCCAGGTATGATGAACTTAGGGCGGCCAGGTATCCCACAATGCATTTCAAATCACAAGTGGCAGTGCTGCTCTGAACTGTAAGCAACAGGGTGGGTTTAAAAAAAGAAATCAATTTCCCCATTCGAATCGATTTCACTTTGATTAAAGTCAGTAAATCCTGAATCGCTTTTTAAAGATCAACGGATTTTGCCAGAAACGAAGCTCTCAAAACGATTTCAACAAGCAGCACACGGCTAAAACGACAGCAGGTACACGGCTTCAACACAAACGTAACTGCATCAGCTCAGGCTGGGTGTCTATGAACAGCATCAACATGCTGACAACGCTCCTCCTCAAAGCCAACGCTGAAAATGAAAGACTGAAACAGCACACGTATGACCCTCAACCTGTGACAGGGGACAGGCAGCGGGGGTTGTTGTGTCCCGGGACTTCCAACCACAATTTATAAGGTGAGGTGCAGCACATCTCCAAAAACTTGAAAGCACGTCAGCAAATATCCTCCAGCTTTACAAGCTGACCACAGGTTTACATTTAGATATATGTGCAATTCATTTCAGCACTCAGTCCTCTATACCACAAGGGGACAATACCTGTGTTAAACACTTCTGCTGTGGGCAGGAGGCTGAAGGCAATTACATTATTGTAGTAGTAGTATTATAGCAATAATTAAAGTAGTAATAATAATGTGTTAGTCCCCGTAGGGAAATTACTCTTCTGCATTTAACCCATTCACCCAGTGAAGCAGTGGGCAGCCACCAGTGCAGCGCCTGGGGAGCAGTGTGTGTGGACGGTACCTTGCTCAGGGGTCCCTCAGGGTAGCCGTTCAGTGGATTCGAACCCCCGACCGTCCGATCATGGGGCAACCCCTTACCTACTGAGCTATCCCTGCTTGCTGATGTGAGCCAATACTAAGAACCTCCTTTGGTGGCCTTTTCTTTGCGCACACACACACGAAGGAATGTGAGGAGGACACACTAACAGCTGGTGATGTGTGACCCAGATGTAAACAGATTAGTCATGTGACCACTGCCCTGTGACACAGTAATGATAAACAGTGGACATGCCTCCCACAATTACACGGCTTTGATGGGACAGTATTCTGAAGCTTGTTCCTTTACTTCACATTTGCAGCTGAAACAATAGCAGGCTACTTTCTGTGCTTACATTTGACTGATGCCATTTCACACTGGTTTACACGTTAGCCTACTGAAAGATTCCCAGTTGATCCCAGACACACAAATCCCTCTATGGTCATGTCTAAGAGCAACTGAGAAATGTACCGTCTCAAACCTGATGTGGCAGCCCCTTTTTGACACGAGAGATACGACTGCACGTCATGCTGCTGGCATCTTGTGGCAAATATTCACATTTTGAATGGTCATAATAGCGGTCAGTGATTATAGCTCTTATGAAAAGAAAGACTAAGATGCCCTTCATACTGTTCGCTGCACTCAGTGATCAAACAGTCATTTAGATCCTTAGAAATAGAATTATGGCAAAGTCCCTTGAAATATATATAACTATGAGGGTATATTGACCACTCTAACAGTCCAAGATGTCCATTTTATTTGTACTTCATAAGGAGTGTTACTCCACGTTTCCATCAGCTCCCACTCACATCAACTCGCCGAGGCTCCACTCCGATTGACTGGTTTTTCATTACAATCGAGTACCACCTAACCTGTGTCGTTATTGTCATAGCAACGCAACAGCATCCCGTGATATAATTAGTATGTGATACGCTCCAACAAAGGCGGACATCGAGCCAATGACACACCCGCTGCTCGGTCTGTAGCTTTGCGTCAGACTCGGGGACCACGGCGATGTTAGTTGCCAGGTTTAAAAAAATGTCCGTTTTGAGTTTTGTGAACGAGACGCTGTGATGACTCATAGAGTGATGTCCCTGCCCAGCCAATCGGAGGCATGCCGTCTGCCGGTGTCACATTTTGGGCTCACCTTGGATTGCTTGGAACCCCGGCCGAGTAGGTACTGAAAAAAGGACCTGGTAGCAGGTACTCTGACCTAATGGAAAACCCTGAAAACTGTACCGAACTGTGGCCTCGTCTCTGTGCCGGGGGTCCGAGGCTGTCTGAGGGATTCCCCTTCTCCTATTTGTTCGTTCTGCCGTTTGTTCCAGGACAAAGCTCTGTTTTCTACTCTTTCGTGTCTTTATTGGTGATGTTTCCGTCGTGTTTACAGTGTAAAGTAGCTTTTCTCACTCACTGCAGCCTGCATGGTTCTGCTCAGTGCTGCTGAGTCACGTGACCAGAGGGCGGCTAATCACAGCCGATCAGGGAGGAGGGAGCGCAGCCTGCACGAGAGGAGGTGTTTGCACAGACATGCCAGCTTTCTGAAGAGCGGGAGCAACGCACCGAACTTAGTACAGAAAGAAACTAAAGCATCGATTCCATCCTGTTAGTGTCGATCAGATACCAAAGCCACTGATACTGCTGACAAACGTGTGTTACTCATTACTTGTGGTGCTTTGAGCATCCAGTGGGTGTCACCACTGCAGCATCAAGGATGAAGATCTTTCAAGATCTTTGCCAACAACAAATGGAAACATTGAAAAATGACACTCACCCAGTATTTCCTACAGTTCTTATATCTCTGGAAGTAGGTGGAGCACATGCTTTTATCATAGTTGTAGGCATTCAGACACTTCTGGGAGTCATCACTCTCCTGAAAAAAGGAGTATTTCAAAGCACAGGATTAGAAACCCGCAACACTCATGTCCTAGCAGCAGGCACACAGCCGCCACAGTGCAGCATGTGACAGACGGCGAGCTTACTTCGATGCAGGGGTTAATGTTCTGGTTCCGAACTTTGCGTGCATTTTGATCCATCTGAATCTGTATGGATGGAAAGAAACAGGCTAGTTTTTCTCAGAAGCAGTCATGTACCTCTTCTCTTTGTCACATTGTCTGTGACGTCACTTGCACTAATGAGAACTGCTAAAACAAAGAATTACTTTGAGGAGTAAATGTTCAGCGAACTCGTCGGCAATAAAACCAGGCTTGTTCCTGTTCAAAAGAAAGAGCCACCCTTGTGGCCGGTTCGGGTCGGTACTTTGGTGTCACGGTTCGATATTTTTTCGATACAAAAAAAATGTTTGTGTCTTTTTAATTTGTCATTTATTAAAATTCTAAATATATATTTGAACTCAAAAGTACAGTTTTTAAATTTAATGTTGCTGAAACAACAAAGTAATAAAAAAATAAATCTATCTGATGGAGAAATCACTCATCTTTGGAAAAGAGAGTATTACAGAGAAATGGCTCTTTCCAAAATAAAAGCTCTACTATACGCTTCTTCTGGGGTAAACTCTCAGCAGCATATTAACATATCAGGTCCCCATGAGGAGAATCCTGTGCTAACGGCTGTCTGAATGACTCGGGTAAAGTTTGTAGCTGCGTGCTTGTTGTTTTTGTCTGCTTCCACGTGTCTTTGCACCAGGATGATGTCGGCGTAAATGTGCAGTCATATTCGT
>VUQQ01065441.1:0-13654 GCA_015108535.1 Steatocranus sp. 'ultraslender' AB-2019 | reverse complement strand
TCCACGGCTAAACAAACTCTCTAAATCGGTTTCAGTTGTGTACTGATGAATACAACAATGGACATAAGGAGCTCACTTAATTTCCTTTCGCTGCTCAGCTCTCACACAGTGGCTCAGCTATGCCCCAATCCCTCCATATTGTGGCCAATCACATGCGAGTATATAGGATAATATCATTATGTGAAAAGCAGAGAGGGTGAGAGACGCGACAGTCAAGTGGAGCGTGCGTCTGTCCTCTCAGTAAGTGAGTGAGACAGTAGACAGCGGTGAGGAAGGTTGTGCGAAAGCAAAAACGCATAAATATGCCTGACACCTGTAAACGTAGCAGCATCTGGCTGCAGTTTAAAGACTTTTTTTTTGCCTCGGTCTTGGTCTCGTGTCGATTTGGTCTCGGTCTTGTCTTGGTCTCGGATTATTCGGTCTTGACTACAAGTCTAATATACACACGCAGTTACTGTCCCTCCATTTACAAAGGCAGAGGAGTCATTGTGTAATTATTTTACGTGTAGTTGTTTTTTCCTGTGTAATAATATTCAACATTGCTATCAATACATTTTTCAAAAATGCCTCTCTGTGCAAAATGGGTTTAAAAACATAAACAGCTGTGAGATGCTGTTTGTCCGTGATTTGGACAGGGGGAATAAATTGTGGCAGAATCAGCCTGATATTATTTGTATCCCAGTGCAACTGTACTGTATTAAGAGCTAACATCTCCAAAATGTCAGGTGTAGTTAGTCATTACAAGAAGTGTTTGTGAACTAAAAATCAAGAATGTGGGATTCTTTTTGTCCGTGATTTGAAGAGCCCAGCGTGTGCTCCCGACGCAGGGAAAACTAATTCTGTCGCAGAGACCTACCTTGGCACTTGTGCAGGTGAAGCCAAAGGGAATATATGCTTCACCATATTTTCTAGTCTTTGGCTTGGAACCATATTTGGCGATGCTTCACTTCCTGCTTTATGTTTGTGTGGGGGCCCTGTCAAAAACCTGTCCATGCTAGCAGTGTCCAAATAAATGGTAATGGTAAATGGCCTGTATTTATATAGCGCTTTACACATCCAGTCATCCACCCATTCACACACTGGTGATGGCAAGCTACGTTGTAGCCACAGCCACCCTGGGGCGCACTGACAGAGGCGAGGCTGCCGGACACTGGCGCCACCGGGCCCTCTGACCACCACTAGTAGGCAACGGGTGAAGTGTCTTGCCCAAGGACACAACGACCGGGGCTCGAACCGGCAACCTTCCGATTACGAGGCGAACTCACAACTCTTGAGCCACAATCAACACACGATACAGAAGTGTAGTTTTTTCTTTTTTTCCTTTTCATACTGCGCCCCCCCTGCAATGGCTCTGCGCTGCCCCCTAGGGGGCGGGCCCCACACTTTGGGAGCCTCTGCCTTAGCGGAATGGAGTGACAGAAACTTTGCCATGAAGTGGTTGGCCACATAAAATCACAGAGTGGGGGTCAGTGGATGCTGAGGCACATAGTGTGCAGAGGTCACCAACTTCCTGCAGGGTCAATCGCTACAGACCACTGAACTTCACTTTGCCTTCAGATTAACTCAAGAGAAGTGTGTAGAGACATTTATTGAATGAGTTTCATGGCCAAGCAGCAACGTGAAGCTGTGGATGCAGTGTAAAGCACTGTGATTTGTCACCCTGGAGTAAATAAATCACGCTTCTCCATCTGGCATCCAATGGACAAGTGTGGTTTGGCAGTTGCCAAGATAACGGTACTTGTCTGACTGCATTATACCAAGTGTGATGGAGGTGGGGATTATGGTATATGTCTTTAAGGAGCTGGGCTCTGTTGCTTAGTTCCAGTGAAAGGAGATGGCCCCTTACTGTTCCAACATGGGTCTGCACCAGTTCACAGAGCAAGGTCCATAAAGACAGGGATGAGTGAGTTTGGTGTGGAAGAAGTCCAGACAGTCCCTAGACTGTCCCATAGAATATTTTTGGGATGAATTAGAGTGGAGACCACAAGCCAGGCCTTCCAAAAGCAACATAGTTTGACATCACTGTTTGACCTTACAAATGCACTTCTGGAAGAATAGTCAAAAATTCCCATAAACACACTAATGTGGAAAGCCTTCCCAGAAGAGTCGAAGCTGTTATAGGTGCAAAGGGTGGGCCGACATCATATTAAATCTATGGTTTAAGAACGGGATGTCACTCAAGTTCATATATGTGTGAAGGCAGATGAGCAAATAGTTTTGGCAATGTCGTGTACTTGGGTATTCAAATATAAAATCCAATAATATCAGTTATTAACAATTTTTGTATGCGATTGCAGAAGAGATTTAAAACTGTGACCTAGAATTGTGATTGTGATAGTCGTTTTTGCCACAGGTTATCCCGGGGAGATCAGTAATCAATGAATTTTAACCTGTCTTACATGTAACAGTCCATCTGGTCTGATTACTACAGAAACTATACAAAACAAGAAAAAGGTCTGCTTTGTGAGTATGTAATCCTACCTGAACTCCTGATTCCAGTTCAAACACAGCATTACTGTTGGTGAAGTAGTCATCTGACAGGACACAGATAAGCATTTGGCTTTTCTTTATTGCAAGAACCACGTCATTTGTGTATGCTGTAGAGAAAAAAAAAATTAGGAACCTTTTTGGAAAACATAGACTCTCACACAGACACACATATCTGATCTTTTGACCTCCTCCAGGAATCACATCCCTCTCCAGTAGACAGAGGCGATACCCCCACTGGTCCTCTAACACTTGGGGCAGCAGCACCTCTAGTGGCTTTTTGGTAGCTTTAACTTCCTCATTAAGTAGGTTGGTGATACACAGGTTTCCTGTCAACAAAAGAAACTGTTACTTTATGTTTTTTTAAAAATGTAATAGGGTGAAAAAAGAATCCTTGCTTTGGCCTACCTTCCTCATCATTAAGAGGTGATCTGGAGGAAATGATCTCACCTTCCAACACTTCTTCTGATGCAGGGCTCCACACATACGACAGAAACACATCAAACTCTTTCTCATCTGGTAGAGGTGTCAAGTTGCGAAAGACAGCGTGGGAAAAAAATACATATGATAACATTCTTTCTTTGTGGCGACAAAACAATATATTGACTGCCACTACTACAGAAAGTGACTATTTTAAAGCATTGTCACAGCGTTTCAGTTAGCCTATGGATGTAATGCCCATACTGAAGTAATGCCATGTCCTATAAAAAGAAGAGACAGGTGTGCCAGTCTATGTGCATCTGCATTAACCTCCATTGTGTTTTCCATTTTTAAAGTAGGATCTGTAGATGAGCTGTATCTCCAGCCATTTTACATGCACGATGATTCCCAGCCCACCCACCAGCAGGAAGGATGTAACTGGATACCCAACCAGCGATGGCCATTGCACTGCAAGAAGAAAAAAAACAACAACAAAAGAACAACTTTTAGATTGTATTACGTCTTCAAAGCAGGAGTGACCGACATGGGAAGCTGGATGGGTAGAAGCTGGAACACAAAACTGAAACAGTTTAACTACACATTAAGCAGACACAGAGCAACCCTCGCGTGCTTTAAGAATTTTGTTTGTGTCAACCTGATGAATATGAGTTAAATAGCTTTCTTTTTAGCTTTAGATTGGATTTCATCACATTTTTTGCTTGTTTGGTGATTCGTTTTTTTTGGTTTTTTTTGCAAAAACATTGTCTATTGCAGCAGACCACAACAGTGACTAAAGCACAGTGATATAACAGTGTTATTACAAATATAGTCTGACTAAAACATGAACACATGAAGTAACAATAAGAACATTATTACCTTTAATTTTCCTTTTCAGCTTGATTGTGGCGCTGACGTTTCCAAATGTATTACTGGCGATGCAGGTGTACGTGTACGTCAAGTGCTGTGGTGTCACCTCATTTATCGTAGCTACCTGTATGACCTCGTACTCTTGCATGTACTTTTTCAAAGACTCTCTGTTTGTGGAATTCTGTCTGCATTACAGAAATGATGTTGAGAGCTTTGCACGCTACATGCATGGATTTTATAACATCAGTAGTAAGGGACTGATGCGACTTACTTACTGTCTAGTAGAGTCATGTTACCATCATTATTCATGTACCACTCTATCTTTGGTGAAAAAATTTGTTCAAAAGGAAAAAGTGCCTTACATAAGAGTGTGTAAGGCTGGCCTAAATTGAGTGGAGGAGAAAAAAAGCCATTAAAAGCAGGTCACTAGAAGTGACACAAACAACTAATGGGCTGCTTGATTTTGTGTGTTCACTTCCTGTACATGTTTTTCTTTAAAAAAAAATTTCAGAATGATGTAACTAATCACCAATTTCCACTTCCTTTAGCTCATTATCAACAGGAATCCTGGGAGGATTGCGTGATGGCGGTGCTGTGAAGGCGATTGGAAATAAAGTCAGAAATGTGTACCTAATTTACTACAGAAACAGTCATACACATATAGATCTGAGCTCTACTTTGAAACAGCCACTCCAACATTTATATATATAAAATGATATTAGGAATCAGGACAGGAAACTTGGAGCTGTTTTGCATTCATCAGGAGAAATCAATGGAAGACGAAATTCAAATGACTCCTTGCAATCTGTGTATATCAAGACATACCGACACCTTAAAATTCAGCAAGAAGCAAGCAGAAATAAGCCAAGATGCAGGCAGCTCTGTCAGGCTGATTTTTGCATCACAACAATTGTCAGCAAGCTACAGAGGGGCTCAGAGCATAGTATGCTAAGTTTTAACTATAACAGCACTAACTTATAGCTAGCTGCATACCCGGAGCTCTTTTATACGACAGATCTATAGATAAATGAAATGTACTATCACCATATGTATTTGCATGCGTTCTAAGTTGTTCTTACACAGGAAAGCAATGATAGCAACAACCACACAAACAGTTAACCACTTAACCACCTCCTGTGGGTTAGGCCCTGTGGTATTCAGTTTCTGAGCAGCATATGAACCAAATAACATTTTTTGGTAGAGTGTGTAATGTACAAATTGAGTTTGGGATGTAAATGGTTTTCTTATAGGACAGTGGCATTCAGATGTCCCTTGTGTAATTTTATATTTCTTGAAATTATGGGATAGGAATATGGATGAAATGCCATTGCATCAGTGTAAATGAATACACTAATGACATACTGGTGAAAGAACAAATTTGTCTGACCTGGCCTAGAACATTTTTTTTATTGTAATTTATAGAATCTGACTTTTCAAAAGTGTGTTAAAATGGATGCTTAAATTTGGGACATCTGTTTGATGTGTAAATGTGTAAATGAGTACATACAGACATAAGATCTTACAAGATATGGCCATGTTGTTCAATCCTATAGTATGCGCTGGCCTACTTCAGTATTACTTTTTATCTTATTAGACTGTAGTACCAGATTTGTAATTGGCCAAACTATCTATTAAAAGCAAGTAAGAGGACGCACATAACTTTGTCTTATATACATACACACACACACATATATATAATATATATCTTTTTGCTTTTTTTTTTGTTTGCTAGCCTTTAGTGGCACAATCTTTTGCAAAACGACTGCAATAAATAACCTAACAAAACAAAGCAAAACAGAAAGATGCAAGTTGTGTAACCAATGTGTTTTCTTCCCCTGAGTTACATTATGTAAGGATTATAATAAAGCATTATATTAAAATTCCCATTTTAATAACCTTTAAGAGTGGTGCTGCAGCTGACATGAAGCATGGTATTGGAGCTTTCAGGAAAAAAAACTGTTGTGAATAAAACAATTGGTGCAACTGGTCATGAGTTTAACTTCATAGTTTAACAATTGAACTGGGAAGCTGGAAGGGTGGAAACTGTGACATAAAACTGAGCAGGGCGATAGGATAAACTCTGTGTCTGATGTCTGCTGTTTTGCAAGTGCACCATAAGAGATCAATGTGGACACTCAAGTGTGCAATAGCAAGAGTACAACAAGATAAGACAAGACACTGTTGGGAAACAACATGCAGACTGTGGTATACTATATGATGCAAAAGATAGCAACAATTGAGGCTGATGCTTATTAACCCAGGGGTGCACATAAGTGGTCCGCAGGGGCGCATTCACTGTCAAAATAAAAGACGTGCACCAGATAAGAAGTTGCAGCGCGCGTTTGCGTACATAAGATTTTCTGGAGGAGGACAGACACCTGTGGACCACTTATGTGCACCCCTGTTAATAGCTATGGATCACATAGCAATAGCAAGAATGGAATAGTGCAGTCGCTGAATGTTAATAGCTAGACTATGTATAGAACATTAACCAGATAAAACATCTGGCGGCTATTGATGCTGTGCCAATCAGTGTCTCAGTGTAGAAATGTTTTAGTGAATAAATGAAAGCTTAAAGATGCTGGTGTTGAAGTTCATGATTTTAAGCGGAAGAATTATGGGCGAAAATGAATGTTGTGATTGGTAGCTGCACTGAGATGCGCAGAAAGGACGAGAAGTCTGTGCAACTGTGTATGTATGAATTGGACTATGTAATTTTAAATGCCCAGCAGTTAGGTTAAGATTAACAACCCTAGAGTTACAGTTAGGTCAATACGACACAACTTTTTGTAGTTTTGCTTGTTTTTTTGCCTGCTGTTCACTATTACAGTGGATTTTAAAATCAAACAGCCAAAATGCTATTGAAGTGCAGTTTCAGCTTTAATTTAAGGACTTTGACAAATGTGTTACACAAACTGTTTCGGAATTACAGCCATTGTTATACATATTCCCATACTGTTTTTTCCCATATTTGGATGCTGTTCACTGGAACTCTTAGTGTGCAGTCCAAAGAGGTGCAAATGAAGGAGGCCATCATGTTGAGTCTTAATCATGTGCCAAAAAACAGTATGCTAGATTGTAAAAAAATAAATAAAAAATGAATGCACTGGCCAGTTCAGCAACACCAAAACATCTTAAAGACCATTGAAGACAACTAAAGTTCTTGATCGCAGAGGTTTTAACTTGGTTAGGACAAACAAACAAAAAACTAAAAAAACTTTTGCAACATCCAGCTAAATTGAGGCATAGCACTGACATCATCTACATTCAAGAAATTGCTTCATGAATGTGAGTACAAAGAGATTACAAAAAGTCGCAATCCACCGATTGCATTTAAGAACAGGAAGGCCAAATTAGACAGGCAGAAAACTTCATGATCCAAAGCATACTGCATTATGTGTCAGAAAAGGTGGTGCAAATGGTTACGGGCATGTATGGCTGTGAGTAGAAAAGGTAATTAGTGTTTACTGATCATGTGACTGCTCGTAGAAGTAGCAGGATGAAGTGTACAGGGCTATACTCTTTCTCTATACTCTGCTCAGATTAAGCCAAATGATACAAAACTGATTAAACTCCACATTACAGTGCAAATGGATAATGATGGAAAGCATAGTGCAAAAACAGAGATGGGATACTATTTAAGTCAGTCAGCTGATCTGTAATCCCAACAGAGCATGCTTTGTAGTAACTGAAGAGAGAGACCCCAAACGAGCAGCACCCAAAGGTGGCTGTAGTAATGGCCTGGTAGAGTATCTCAAGAGAGGAAATCCAGTAGCCTATGTGTTATCACTTCAAGTATTCATTTGTAACCAGGTTAAATTTATCATTTAACCAGGTATCATTTATTAAAATGTGTTGAAATGTGTTTAAACATTAAAAAGAGTACAATGTATTCAATATGTTTAAATAGTATTTGCATTATATAGGTCATATTATATGGTTCATATTTACAAGTATCCTGTTTGTTGCGAAGAGCTCATGATTTTAAGTGGACGTAATCTTGGGCGGAAGTGATTGGACTAAGTGCAGAAAGTGTATGTATGAATTGGACTATCAACAGTCTTTGTGGATATTCTACAAACTGCCTGTGAGAAGCTGGAGACATTTCTCCTAAAAAACACAACGCAGCTGCTCATGTTTGCATTAGTTTTAAGTTAGCATCACAACACACACGGGTGTCAGCTCATTAGCTGATTGGCTAAATATGTAGAAACTGTGAATATTCATCAGGTAGTTAAGAGATGCCAAGACAACCCAGAGTGTATGTGATACTAAGAAGGAGCCCGCACCATCTTTGGATGTCTGCCGATCACTCTTCATTTCTTGAACTGACTGAGAGACTACAAGTTAGAGGTGCAGAGACTTTTACTGCCAGATATCTTCCAACAGTGTGTTATTTTCCTCATCATGCTCTTCCAAGAGCATAAAGACTGCAAGTTCAGCATTATAGGGTACAATATTTTATGTATTTTTTCGTCTTTGAGTGAAGTGACCATCACGTTTTGGGCCACACTGCTCCCAAGCATCACTTCAGGCCTGCAACAAGTTTTCATTTATGTTGATGTTATTTTATTTTAACATATGCTGGCTTGAGTGTGTGCACAGAGAGAGTGTGGACCCACCTTTGTGTTACTGAAGTTGAATTTGCATTATCCAAATGACCATACCAAACATAATGAGACATTTTAAAGTAATTGTAACCTGACATTTTACATAATTGTCTGTTTTAATTTTCAAGATAATTTAATTCAACTCAATTGTTTCTGAAACTGGTCCGAGTCATTTTATCTCCTTAGTTACTAAGGTTGGGGTATTTGATGACTAAGTGTTACATTAGCGATTTGTAAGTGTACTAAATTTGTTACTTTTACAATACCTGCATTTGATAGTTTTAAATATAGGCATCCTAGTATTTTAAAGTTCATCTAACAACACTCAAGAGACTAAGTAATATTTGACATACTCTTATTGGATTAAAGTTGTTTGGTTTAAGGAACCCAAGGTGCTTACCTGGCACGGTAAGTACGGGTGAGCTACACAATGATTGCAAAGGATTTTCTTCCATATTTTTTAAAATCATCATTGTATTTAAAATTCTGTTTGTGTGCCCAGTTAGTTTCGATCCTCTTTAAATAGGGGGTTATTTATTTAAAAAATGCTGTAATTTACATCTAATCTAAAAATATTGAATTAAAGCTGAAGTTCTGTATTTCAGTTTCATCCTGATTGATTTTAAAATCCACTGTGGTAGCACAAAGAAAAATGACACAAATCTGTCATCATCCCAAAAAATTATGGTCTAAACTGTATGCTACTGTGCTTGCTCACAATTGGTGGTACTTATATATATATCATGAACTTTTAACCATAGTGATAATATCTTGATCATATAAGAAATCAAAGATGCACATACATATGAGAACATGAAGACAGCACTTACGTATAACTATGACCTCAACCCCCGTCCTCAAAGTCCATGTCACTCCTCCCTCAATTATTTGTGTGTCACAGAAAAATACTCCAGCATCCTTTTCATAGACTGGTTCGAGATATAACACCTCTCTGACTTCCCGGGACGGTCTGTATTGGTCTGAAACCTTCTTTTTATTCTGTAAGAAAGCACACTTGTTTTGCTGTGATTACAATGTTTAGATTGTGAAGTGGTTACTACTATCTTGTATGGACCTCACCTTGTACCAAGTGACAGTTGTGTTGTTACTACAGCCGAAGCCTGGGCAGGAGATGTTACCACCAGCACACACAACCAGGATTTTAATGCTTTCATTATGCCAAAGGCATCTCATTTTCTCCACTTGCAGACGGAAGAACAGCTTGTTGCCACTGGATAGCAGAGACACGAACATGTAATAGAAATTTGTGAAGCAGCAAGTCATTTACACTCATTGAAAACAATTTACTTTGCATTTGAAGATAGTTTAAAAAAAAGGTTTTAAACAAGTTTTAATTAAATTACTGCACTCAATGAACTGGGCCGCATTCAGATTTGTGAAAGGTACTATAAATGTGAAGTTTCATTGACTAATGATAACATTTAAACATCTCAGAGGTGTGACTCACACTTTGACGCTTTTAAAGTGAAAACAGGTTTCGCATTCTCATGTGTATACCTGTTAGTGGCTGAGAAGAGGTGTCTTGCTGAAACACCTACAGTGAAAATGATGAGGGTGAAACCCACAGACATCTTTCCATGCTAATAAACCTCAATCTGACACAAGATGACCACTGACAGGAAAAGTGAATAACACTGATTATCACTTCATCGTGGCACCTGTTAGTGGGTGGGATATGTTAGGGAGCAAGTGAACAGTTTGTCCTCAAAATTGACGTTAGAAGCAGGAAAAATGGTCAAAGGTAAAGATTTGAGTGAGTCTGGCAAGAGCCAAGGTGTGATGGTTAGACGACTGGGTCAGAGCATCTCCCAACCTGCAGCTCGTGCAGAATATTCCCGGGCAGCAGTTAATTCAAGTATTATCATTGGTAAAACCAGCGACAGGGTCCTGGTTGGAAGAAGTCGAGTCGACAGAGGCAGTGTGATGCATTTGGATATGTTTTGCTGGGAAACATTGGATCCTGTCATCCATATGGATGTTATTTTGACACGTACCACCTAACTAAGCAGTGTTGCAGACCATGTACACCCTTTCATGGTATTATCTGATGTCTGTGGCCTCTTTCAGCAGGATAATGCTCCCTGCTACAAAACCAAAATGGTTCAGGAATGGTTTGAGGACTGATTTTGAGGTATTGAATTTGAGGAATGAATTTGAGGTATTGATTTGGCCTCCAAATTCCCCAGATCTCAGTCCAGTCAAGCATCTGTGGGATGTGCTTGAAAAAAACAGTCCAATCATTGTAGGCCTTACCTCATAACTTACAGGACTTATATAAAGACTCCTTTGTCTGTGACTAAAAAGAGAATGACAAGACAAGATCCATTAATTAAATTGTGCAGAAAGGTGGGATGATTTGCAGTGTGATCCACTCAGAGGCAGTCATAGTTTAGATTTCTAAATTATGACTTAAAATAAAGAAAGAGTTAGTAAAATAAACCAAATATCAAACAACACTGCCAGATACCACAACCCACCTTCAGGGGTTTAGAGGAATCCATGCCCTGGTGGGTCAGGGCATGGATTCCTTGATTAAACAGTGATTTTTAGTAACATTTGGCATTTTGTGCTATTTTTATCTGAGTCCTCGTTAGGGTCTCTATGGGCAAGAGAAATAATTACAGCAGCAAAAAAACAAAAAACTGTTCCAGGGTGCAGTGTCTTTAAACATACCTAAAATAGGAACAATATATCACTGTATACAACATATCAGTACTTGAACTTAGCATTATTTACTTTGTGAAACATGAATAATTTCCAGAATGTTTAGCTTCAGCTATAAACAGTTTTCCACAGTCTAGGAATTGCTCTTCATTTCCTCCTCCTTCAGCACTGGAACTTGTACTCTTCATATCCACCATCTTTAAACAGTTACAGTATGGCATCATAAAGTTTTGTCCCTCCACAGCTTTGTAGTGCTTCTGAAGATCTGGACACACAGATGAGTCGTGTTGTTGTCATATTTCAATCTAAAATAGTCACTCTTCACTCTTCCTCTAAAAAAATGCAACATTTTAAAACACTTCTGCTGTAATGTATGATTTACAATTTGTATTATGATAAATACCTGATTTGTTTGTTTGATGATTTGCTTCACAGTATCCCTTCAAGGAAAGGTGTAGAAAAAACAGGAAATATGCAGTTTCCATGCTGCGTCTTCGAATCTGAGAAAGCCGGTTGTTGGTGTCAGGCGTCGCAGTGATGGAGTTCTTAGTATTTCCTACTTTTCATGTTCTTTCTTCTTCTTTGGTGGAAAACCTTGTGGTTGAAGCAATTCACAGGACATATGTTGCAGCATGTGGTGTCATACAATTTCCTGTTTAGTTACACCCAAACATCATTTCACTGGAACTCACTCTAATATTTGAGTTCCTGCTACTTCTTAGCCACTTCCTGTGTGAACGGCAGAACAACATTTGTCTGTAGGCTTATATTTTACTTGTGTTTTTAAGGGAAACCCTGTTTGACAGAGGTAGGGGACCCTTTCAGGATTTAGTGCAAAAAATAAATAAATACATAAATAAAGCAAACCCCAAACACAATTTTATATATATAATTACCACTGTATGATCTTTTAGAACAGATGTGTTAAGAACTACACATCATCTGTTGAAAACGGCAAAATGGTGTGATCCAGTCTCATTGTTGCGCTGCTACATGCACATACAAGTTTATGATGGTATCTGCTGTGTGGTGGCATGCATATTTATTGGGTATCATAGTGGAGATATATGTGTCAGGGATAAGGATAACCTTGAAGCTTTAGGGAAAGCCTAGATGACAAGAATCACATCCAAAAGGACTTTTCTGCTATGTGTGCATGGATTCCTGAAAGCACTGGAAACAGTTTGTTGCAAAAGGCAAGCCGCAGCCAATATCTACTTGCCACAGAGATTTAGGTAAGATCTGTGGTTAAAACAGGAATTCTTTTTTTTCACATTTCTGCCTGAAATATATATTCAACAAATTTGACTGTAAATTTCACTGTTACTGTGAACCTTGTACAAACTTCAAAACTAAAATTATCCTTGCATTATGTGCGACACAATTGTAGTAATTATTTCCTCCAAACCATCAATGTGTCTTTTAAACCCCAATCCTACAAAACTGCTCAAAGACGTCTTACCATTAATTAAAGCTTCAATCTTAAATATGATCAGCCATTCTCTATTATGTACCACAGGTCTTCAGGCTGACAGTAGTTAAACCATTACTTTATTAGAGCACTTAAAGCACTTTATATAACTTGTGTCATTCACCCATTCATGCAAGCACTTTTTTCTACGTAAGTGCTTTCTATCTAACATTCACACACATTCATACTCCAATGGATGCATCAAAGAGCAACTTGGGGCTAGTATCTTGGCCAAGGATATTTGGCATGCAGACTGGAGCAACCAGGAATCAAACCACCAACCTTTTGATCAGTAGATGACCTGCTGAGCTACAGCCACCCCATAAAGACCTCAATGACCTTTAATTTCTTGCTTTTAAATTCAGACAAAACTGAGGTTATTGTATTCAGCCCTAAAAACCTTAGAAATATGGTATCTAACTAGATGCTTATTGTGGATAGTATTACCCTAACCTCCACATGCCACATTCTCAGTAAGAAAATTGAAAATTGTCTAATTCATGGACACTGGCTGTATTCAGAGTATTTTATGACCACCTTTGTAGACCTCAACCTGACAATAAGATTATTGCGTTGGAATTACACACTCAACTGACTGCGTTTTATCTTCCCATTGCACTGATGGGTGGACAGTTCTCAGGTGCCTGTGCATGTTGTTTGTGGAGCCGGCTCTATATGATATCCTTTTCTTGTAGACTCTACACTCTGCCTTTGTTTTGTCAATAAGATTGAAATGGTTCCAGACTTTGCTTCTTTTCTTGGTGTCACTCATTTTCTTTACTGTACCTTTCCAATGTGACGGTGTTGTCTCTTGTTGTTGCTCCCGGCTCTCTTTCTTTCCCTCTCCCTCCTGCTCTTGTTGTGTGCTACTGCTGTTGCGAGTGTAACTACCGCCCCGCCCCCTCAGCTCAGCGCTGAGCAGAGGGGGGAGGGGCGCAAACGCAAGGCTCTATTTGCCGTCTCTGCTCAGCGCAAACACAAGGGTGACTTGCAGCGTGAAGCGAAAAAAAGTGAAAGAGAGGGCAGGAGAAAAAAAAAAACGGCTCCCAATAAGGAGCCGGCTCGCATCGTTCACTTCAAAGACCCGGCTCTAAGAGCCATTTCGTTCGCGAAC
>VUQQ01065401.1:0-10449 GCA_015108535.1 Steatocranus sp. 'ultraslender' AB-2019 | reverse complement strand
CTAACGTCCTGCTAACTTCTAACTCCGTTAAATGTAATGAATTCTGTTTTCATGGATCCCTGGATGTTAAACATCATAGTTACACCTGGTAAAGCCGCAACGCTGATTGTTTTATTAAAGATGAAAGAATTTAGACAATTTTTAACTCTGAGTGATGTTTGTTTGACTTCGGGACCTTAAAGGACGGAGTTTAGGACCCAGATTACTCCCAGATTTACGAGCACCTTAGTCCGACAAATACGGCAATAACGACGGCCCGCTTGCATGTTCTACAAAAAAAAAAGTGCTTTGTTGTGTATCTGACGGACAAACACCAAACCAGTTAAGTTGCACCATTTTTACAAACTAATTCTGGTTCATCCGTTTCACTCAACAATCTGCTTTCCCCATTCTCATTCTCTGTTACCACCGTGCTTTTTCAGCACTGCGCATGCTACCCATATTCTATCGCGATATTTCATTTTCTTATCATTGCCTAGCATTGTACCGGTATTACCGTGAACGGTATAATATGGCCCAGCCCTACCCTCGAGTATGCAGATATGAAATTTCTTTCATATAAGACTGCATTACTTGGTTTTGCTTTTGCAATTATTCTGATTACTTGAAGAATCAATGGAATAATGGATAGATTATTCGATTACTAAAATAATCAACAGCTGCAGCCCTATTACATAGCATAAGACAAATGCAAGCTTTAGTATGACTACACACTTAATATATGTAATTTCTTTATTTCTCAGGTTGGAGGTTAAGGGATAAATGGATTTAAATTTACCTCTTACAGTCCAAAGCTCTGGCATACTTCAAACTTAGATCCAGTCCCTCTCTGAACTCTGCTTCTCTTCCAGGAACTGCTCCAAGACCGAGATCACCTGCCTTTATATCTCCTGCAACACACACACACACACACACACACACACACACACACACCTACATCACAATCACTCTTAAGCTTAATTTCTGTGTGTTGAATCCCTGCTGTAGTGGGTGACATCATTGTTAGCGTTTATGATGCGTCTTCATTGCTCTGCCTTCATAAGGGAAACTGATGATCTTGTTGGTCTGGGTGATAATCTTGAACGACAGTTACTTTTAATAAAACCCTGAGGAAGAAATTAAGACTTCAAAACCAAAACTATTCACAAACTGTCAAAGCCATGAAAATAAGGAAAAACTATTTGTCTATGCTGGCAGATTTCTACCCAACATATCCTTGTTCTAATCAATATACTGTGTTTACACCATATATTACTAGCAAACAGACCTTTCACAGGTGTTGGGGTCTTTGTAGCTGTGATGTGTAGTTATCATTCTTAGATGATGCATACCAGGCTACAGCATGTATCTAATGCTGTCCTAAACATGATTGCTTTTCAAGAGACAGCAAAGGGCAGCTCAGAATTGAAATGCACACATGTTCATATCTCAGATTTGAACTGGGACTATGCATAAAAAAACAAGTTAATGCAATTGCATCCATTCATTATGTTCCCCTCATTCAAATTTGGATACCTCTGGCAGCAGGGTATTCCATACATTCTTCTCCCCAGTCACATTTTCCCTCCGGGGGGATCCTGAGGCGTTCCCAGACCTCCAAAGGGAGGTGCCTGGGAGACATCTTAACCAGTGCCCAAGTCACCTCAAGTAGCTCCTTACAACATGCAGGAGAGTCAGCACCTCGGAGTCAAAGTCTGAGTACTACAAGTCTGAGGCCACAAAAACAGTGGAATTCTCCCACTGTGTTGGAGAAGAAAGACTGACTCAAGCAAGGGAGTTCAAGCATTTTGAAATCTTATTGGACCAGCAGATTGGTGCAACATCAGCAGTATTGCAGGTATTGTATTGAATTGTCAAGGTGACGAGAGCACCAAGTTGAAAGACTGAGACATACCAATCCATCTACGTCCCAACTCTCATGAAATTTGGGTAATAACCAAAGGTCGCAAACACATGCAGTTGAAATGACAGTATGGTGGCTGGTTTCAGTCTTAGAGAAAGGGTAAGGAGCTCAGATGACTGGAGGCATAGTCTGGAGTAGAGCCGCTGCTCCAGCATATTGAAAAAAGACAGATGCAATACTTTTGTTAACCCCTTGAATTATAGCTCAAAGTCTACACTTCAATCAGATTTTTTTTTTATGATTAGTTTCTCCCTTTATTAACCACCTCTCAGTCAGATGAGAGGAAACATTAACACGTTTGACCAGACCATCTGAGAGCCACTGCTATAAAGCCACCCTGCCTCCCGCTCAATGACATGTGGGACAGGCTCCAGCCCAACTGTGACCCTGAATTGGATAAGCAGAAGATGATGAATGGATGCGATAAGGCAAGGATAACTAGGGGTGGAACAATCCTCAAACAGACTGAAACTGTGACGCAAACACAATGCATAACAGCTCCATCGTCCTGTACTCACCATTAACAATAACCCTGTACTGAAATTGTATTAGAGTTACATTAGAATAGCTCAAATTTAGTATTTTTGGTTTTATAAAACATCCCAGTTGTAGTGGAGCAGTAGCACTACCTGACACAGGCAGTTTCACCAGGCTTGACTGGCTTTGTATTGGATTTAATTTGTATTTTTAATTTTCAAATTTGGCTTATTTAAGAATATTTGTCATTAAAAGAAAAACAATTAATATATATCGTTTTAAGAAGGCTGTGGGGGTTTTTTGTTTGTTTTTTTTATTGTTGTGCACGCCTTTGAAAAACCACCCGGGAGGAAGTTGCTCTCCACGCCATTCTTCAGCATTGGTAGTTAATATAAACAGCTGTGTGTAAACCAACAGTGCGACCCCCTCTAGTGTCTACCTGGCGGGGTGTTGATAAGGACGACCTCCACCCCTGTGGCCTTTCTGACTCTCTGAAGCTCCTGTAAATCCGAATCGTACAGCCACGCTGCCTCCACAGCCTGAAATCCAGCCGCGGCTGCTGCTAATATTCTCTGGCTGAAGTCCGGAAGCTCTGTGAACAGCCACGAAATATTCGCACAAAACTTCAGTGGAGCCATTCTGTTAAACTTCCGAAGCCAACGACCGAGTTCAGTCGTCCAGCTGAACTTTCTACGTACTAACAGACAGGGAAGAACTACGCTAAGCTAGCTACATTTCCATCGGTTTTGGACCGGAAATGGAAAGCAAACCTTTCAAAATAAAAACAATGTTATTTGATTTTTTATGTATATAGAACACAGTTCTTTGACAATGTTCTGACGTAAAGCTAAAATATCATTTCAATAAATAACCATTGATATTCAATTGTTTCACACCACATAAAACCATTCGGGGCCGAACAAAATTCATAAAATAATTAGAACCCTTTATTGTGAAAAATAAACCGGAAACGTTAATCTTAGAACGTCAGAGAGGACTGTGTTATCGTCACGTGATTGGCAGCGTGCGTCCTTGCTTGCTTTTCTAAATCCAGTATGATTACAATTTTATTTAATCTTATTTTATTTTACTTTGCTAATTTTATTCTACTTTTTTTTTACTGTAAAATTATACCGTAAAGTATAAATAATACAAAAATAGTCATAAAAATGTAATATAAAAAACTAAAGAAAAAGTACAGCAAAGAATGACTTTTGGATTTTAAGTATGCGAATAAATGTAATCTCAGGTAGGAAAATACTGTTTTCCCAAAGTTTTAAGTGTTTTAAAATACACTCTCTCCAAAACAATAATTAGTTAAAAACAGTGTTTATGTAATATGTTTAACTCCAGCATCTCAATGTTTAGGTTTTCCTCGTTGTTTTCTTTTCTTTGTTTGTTTTTTGCTTGTTTGTTTGTTCTTTTGTTTTATTTAAAGATAAATCACAAATCCAAAAAAACGTATTTCACGACAATGTTTTTGAAATAAAACTCTAATACTGAACTGTACATTAATTTACTTATCACACACTCACAAAAAAACTGATAGCATACATTATTGCTCTGGTTCATTTGATTCTTTATTATTTGACTTATTTCAGTCTTTTTTCTTTCCATTTAGCAGTTTTGGTCCTCCTTTCGTTATAAAACAGCTGTCATGTTTATCATTGGAGACCTTCAGATTGCAAGATTTGGCATCTCAGTTTATCCCGTTTGTGCTCTTACATAGTATTCTAGCTAACAACAGCTATTCACATTATCCATATGTGACATTTTTCCATTGTGAAAAGGCTCTTTTGGTAAGTTCTCAGCTTACATCTGTGTTTCCCATCCAGGATTCCAGCAGGCTGCTGTCCGTGGTTTGATTCTGAAGCAGAGGTAGACCTTGGGGTTACAAATATAGTTTTTTGTTGTGCTCTGAGCTGAATGTTTGTTTGTTTTTTCTCAATCCAGATATCCAGCAACAATATCAACCTTCTGGCTTTTCCAAACATTGCAGATCTGTATCTTTTAGAGGAATTGCTGCTTATCTGTGGCCTGTCACCTACTGAAAGGTGCAAACCAGTTATCTTAACTTGAATTCACAGTAGCTTACTTTCTCATTATATTAATAGACTGTAAAGGCACAGAAACAATCATGATCTGCTATCTCAGTTGTAAGTAACTGGACAGAGATATTAACCTTATGTATACAGTGTTTTGACTAGAACTGGTCCTTTAAGTTGAACATAATATTAGTGTCTTCTTTCACCTGTGCGGTACTGTCCCTGCTTTGAAACATCTTGTGATGTTGCCCTGGCAATAAGTCTTTTACAGCACATGGAGGAATTTTGTCTATCTCATCTTTGCTTAACTCATTGTTGTAATTGAGCAACACTGGAGTGTTTTCAAGCATGGACTGCATTTTCAAGGCCATACCCCAGCATCTCAGTCAGATTCAGGTCAGGAGTTTGACTAGGTCACTCCACATACAAGTCACACATACATTTTTTTGTTAAGCCATTCAGAGGTAGACTTGGTGTGTTTTGGATCATCGTCCTGCTGCAGAATCCAAGTGCGCTTCAGCTTGAGGTCACAAACAAATTGCCGGACAGTCAGCAGAATATCATGGCTCAATTTAGCACAGTAAGCCTTCCAGGTCCTGAGGCAGCAAAACAGCTGCAGACCATCACTCTACCACCACCATATTTGACTATTGTTATGATATTTCTTTTGTGAAATGTTGTGTTAATTTTACACCAGATGTAATGAGCCACACACCTTCCAAAAATTTAACTTTTGTCTTGTCAGTCCTAAAGGTTTTGGGGATCATCCAGATGTTTTTTGGCAAATGTGAGATGAGGTTTTATGTCCTTTTTGGTCAGCAGTGATTTTCTCCTTGAACTCTGCCATGCAGGCCATTTTTGCCCAGTCTCTTTTTTATTGGTAAATTATAAACTCTGACTGTAACTAAGACATGTAAAGCCCGTGGTTCTTTAATGTTGTTCTTTTGTGACCATCTGAATGAGTTACCTTCTGGACTAAATTGTGAGTAATTGTGGTCAGCCGGTCACACCTGGGAAGGTTCACCCCTGTTTAGTGTTTTCGGCATTTTTGAAAAATCTCTCTCTCCATGATTAATTGGAGTCTCAAAGCCTTAAAATGGCTTCGTAACACTTTCCAGGCCGATAGATGTCAGCGACTTTGGTCCTCAGGGGTTTCTTTAGATCGTGGTATGATGTGTTGCTTTTTGGGATCTTTTAGTCTGCTTCACTTTGTCAGACAGGTACCATTAAAGAGATTTCTTGATTCAAAAACTGCATTTTGTGTTTTCTTGAGTTATCTTTGTGTAATATTCTAATTTGTTTGATGATCTGAAATATGTAAGTGTGACAAATGCAAAAAACTAGGAAATAGGGAAGAGGACAAACACTTTTTCACACCACTGCATACCCCTCAGCTCCTAGTAGATGCACCTATAGTATCAATCCTACGTCGCCTCATTCTTATCCCAACTTAAAAGTGTCCATGCCACCTCCCCGCCTGGCAGGTTGACAACAATACCCCATTACCCTTTTACAGCTGAGAAATGACCCTGAGAATGATCCTTATCTGCATGCAGTCAAATGTGATGTGTTATTAGAGCAAAAGCAGAAACCAGAAACGCTCTTACAACCAAAAATCTGGTCCATTTATTCATATCAAGATTTATAAAGATGAAAAATGATTTTATTGGCTTAATGCTGCTTTTCTGAAACTTACTAAACTTGTAAAATAGATTCTTAAAACAAAAAATAAGACAAATGAAAAATGGCTTTGGGACACAGAATATATCGTCCTAGTGAAAACACTACCCTGTGTCATTTTGGAAGGGCTGACCAAACAAAGCCTTTGGTATCATTTTAAAGGACTTCGCTTGGTGCTAGATCTGCTGAGCCTGCTATTCAGTGCAGCCATATTTGGCTGTCATCAGAGGCCTGACCTGTTTTAGGCTTCCCGCTTACCTTTACAGGTATCCTTCATTCATTATCTCTGAGCAGACAGTCCTGCTGACTAAGGCTAATGCATGCAAAAACCAATATTATTGCACCTCTGACAGCAGCTGATGATGGTGCTTTAGCTGCTGATGTGTTATTTATACTTTGGCATCCACCTAGGGTGGGAATTCCCTGTGAATTCAGAGCATTCTCAATAAAAGCCCTTCAGGTTGACTTACAAACAGTGATCACTGTTTAATAAAGCCAACAGGAAAATATCTGCTGTGAGATTCAGAAACATGATTCTAGTTTATGTTATTGTCAGCAGTGCACACCAAGCTCTTACTGTTTGTGTATGACTAAACAGCTTATTCATACACTTAAAAACATATTATATTATATATATATCCTGTAATCTTAGAGAATATGGCACAAAATAACAGCTATAGTTATACAGAAACATCCTTAAGATATTATTGTTTCAGAGGAATGACGCACCTGTTTCAGAGCGCCAGATGTGTTGAAACATCATCTCAGCTGTGCCGTGCTTCATCAGTGTATCCCTGAGAGTGCTGACACTCCTCCTTTTATTTAACATGAATGCAGATATGAGTCACCTCCAAAATATTGTAAGGCAATTAATGAATGCATGCAGTACGAAACGTTTCACAGCAAATCATGTTAGTTAGATCAATAGTAATAAAGACTTTCTAAATATTTATAATTGGCAGAACATTTTGTTCCCATATGATTCAAATTGTGCTGCTGTATTCATATTTTTTTTCTCTATGGTAACCTGCTTTGATTTTAAGGACTCAACATCAAATGAAAACTCCAGTAAACCACTGCTGTCACAAGGGATGATTTTCCCTTCACACCAAACAAGTCATGAAATAAAGAAACCAAAGAGTGAAAGCATGCTGGTCTACAACACCATATACTCCATATTCTCTCAAATGTCAGCAATCCACACAAGTGAGGGAGCTGCTTTGAACTGACTTAAAAAATATTGCGAGTCCAAATGACTACCAGACTGTTACACAGCTCCGGATGAGCTGTAGCTGCTTATTTTATCAATAGTTTCCCCCCATCACAGTCATGCCAAGTCAAATCTTTTAAAACATCAACATGTCCTAGTTTATCAGAGCTAGTTTAGTCTCTGCCTGGTCCTGAGGGAAATATGTTTCTTGTTAGCTGCTAAATGCTCCCAGTGTTCACCAGCAATTTATAAAATTGTAAACATTAAAGCAGCTGCCCATGTTACTCAATATAAAAAAACCCCAAAAACAACAAATAAGTACAGAGCGATCACGTTATGGTGACCCTGTGGGCGATCTTTTATCCTTCAAGCTCGGGTCCTCTACCAGAGAGCCGGTCTCAGATGTTGTTCCAGGATCTGCTGGAGCCACTCGCATAACTGGGGGGTGGGGGTGTGTGTGTGGAGGGGGTGTCACTGTTACCCTCACTCTCTACAGCATCTCGACATCTTCTCTGAGCCCTTGGGACTTGTACAGCTTCTTGTATTCCTTCTTTCTCATGTTGCTAACACTTGGTATAGCTACATCTATCACTATGGCCACAGTCTCAGGGTGCTGGATTTGGGGTGAAATTCTCCATGATTGGTCAGGAGCTTCCCTGTCTTGATGTCTGTGGCTTCTATAGCCTCCTTTGGTCATCTTATTATCCTAGCAGGGTACTTAATCAGCAGCAGAGCGTAGGTGTGGATTCCCTAGATCTTGTTTTTTCCATTCAGCTGACTCCTCAGCCTTACCCTCTGCAGGTCTTGGGTGGCTGCGGCTTTCCCAGCGGCCTCTTCATTAATCCAATTTTTCACCCCTCTGGTATTCCTGCCAACTCCTTTCTGCACCCTGCTTATGTACTGAGCCGTGTGTGTTCATCTTAGCCACTATGATACCTGACAGGAGCTTCCATGTGGTACTGAGGCAGGTTATTGGCTGGTAGTTGGATGGGACAGGGGCTTCTGGGGATCCTTGGGGATCCAGACATCAATTAGCCAGTCTGGGTGTCTCTTGTCAAATATCAGCTAGTTCATTTGTGAAAGAAAAGAAAAAAGCAGGTGTGAGGGCTAATATATATATTATATATCTTCTGGCTCTTGGAGGAGGCGGACACATCTTTCATCCTCTCCTTCCCTTATCTTCCCTGCTGCTGCTTCCATGTCCTTGTCTTGTCTGACTCTAACCCTGAGAGAGTCTCTCTTTCTTGCTCTTGTTCTCGAAAACTAAAGAAGAACTATGGATTTGATCAACTGGTCCCTTAATGCAATTGACACTCTATTCTTGACGAGAAGCCTGGGTTCGGGAGAGCCCGAGTGTCCCGGAGGGACACTTGCTGGATACACGATGGACAGGTGGCAGAAGTGGCGTGTCGTGTCCTGGCAAGACTGTCTATCGAAGACATTGAAGACATCTACTTATTTGGAACCATGATAACAGGGTTCTTGCTGTTTGGAGCTGGCTTGGCCCTGGCTTACCGGAAATTGAAGAAAGCGGTGACTACTGTTCAAAACCCCACAAGGCTCGCTGCTCTGATGGAAACTGTGGGAAGAGCGGTGAGTGCTCAGACTGTTCTTACTGAACGAAATATGGGAAAGATGTTGGAGGAGCTCACGGCTCTTCAAAGAGAGATACACCTGGAGACCAGTGATGGACATTAGAATGAGTGTAAAATGGGTGCAGTTCGTTCGACCTAAAACCAGTTACCTCCATCTATAATGCGGCTATACCCCCACCCCCGACGGCGCCAGCTGCTTGAAGGTTGACGCCGAGGAGAACAACAACATTCTACCAGGAGATACGATAATGAGAACGAACTGACTCTCTGCCCTATTCCTCAAGGCCACCTGCGTAGGCTGCGGACTGTTGATCTTTGCCTAACAGGCTAAAGGACACTTTCTCAGGCTGAACTCAGGACACACCCCCCGACACGCACGCACACATGCACACTGATACTGATATGCCCTCACCACACTCCCTTCCCCGAGGACTCGCAGCATCCGCGACCACTGTGTACAGTGGCGTACCCCCGCACTTATGTTGCTTGTCTGTGTTTCATGGCGTTACAGTGTGATGATATCTGTGCTTCTTTATGTGCTATGGAGCTTTTTTGTGTTTTCTCCTCATGATGACTCATGGTTGGAAGTCATCATGGGCAGAACCCTTTTTTCCCCCTGACTTTGCCCCTATATGTTACATATTTCACTGTCTATCCCTTTTTTTGCTGCCTAGCCTGACCTGTCTCCCCAATGTAAGTTTGTATATTGTCTGTATGGTCGACTGCGTCTGTCATCTCAGCTGCAGGCAACTGCAACTGACAAATAAAGCTTATCCTTAAAAGTTCTTCAATTTTTTTTATGATTCAGTTCTTACTCATCTCTAAGGCTACGTTCACACTGCAGGTCTTTATGCTCAATTCCGATGTTTTGATCAAATCCGATTTTTTTGTCTGGTTGTTCAAACTACAAATAAAATGTGAAGGCAAATGTATGGGTTCAAATTGTGGTCATAAATATTTTGTACTTGTAAATCAGGATTTGTATGTATAAAAGGAATTTGTGTGTGGACTTAGCCAAAAAATACGTGTGAAACTCTGCACTCAAGTTTCAAGTTACAAGTACGAATTTTGAACCTGTTTTTCTTACTTTCATCTGATTGGCCAATGTCATGTCAATCACAAATCTAACTATCCAATCAGAAAACAGATGGATTTGGCTGTTGGAGGGGTGCTTTATGGAGCTTCAGGTCTTTGAAGGGAATAAATGCCCTTTTACATCCCAGCCCAGCGTTTTCCTTCATCACCACGAAGGAAAACAGTCTGTGGTCGTCTCAGTTTGGTGATTTTTGTGTCACAGGTTTATGTGCTTAATACAGGGACTTCCACAGCCTTTTCAACAGCACTGCGGACCGCGGGGGGCAGTGTTTTGGAAATTACAGTCTTCACTAGTGGGGATAGTTACAAAGCTTTCTTCATTATGAATTAGCGATACATGTTTTTATTGAACATTTGAAGAACCAGCAAAAAACCCCAGAAACTCTTGTAGAGGACATGAAGTCAGAGATAGAAACGACAAGGAGCAGGTGCATCTAGTACAGG
>VUQQ01065395.1:0-15610 GCA_015108535.1 Steatocranus sp. 'ultraslender' AB-2019 | reverse complement strand
CAACCTAGGCAAGATAAAAAATGAACTTAGAAAACCTGACGGGCTTAAACATAAACTAAGACTCAAAACGCTGGGTCAAAAGACCCAGGATCGTGACACTACGCTACCATTTTCAAGTTCACAACGTTTCTTTAAATAAAGAATCTTTGAATCTTAATGTATTTAGGCTTGACTGTTTTTCATTCATGACTGGACATATATCCCCAGTCATTTGATTTTTGCCATTTCATCTCCTGCACTTAGTAAAAGCAAGCGAGCACCAAGGAACAACTGAAGGTCAAAAACAGCTGTTTCTGTTTCCTCAGACATATCAGCCCAGATGTTCCTGCAGACTTTGCAGTCAAACACAGCATCTATGAAACTGACATTCAGCACTAATAGGACTCGAAGATGAAAGCGTATTGAAGGCTTTGGAGGGTTAGAAAAGTTAGACTAGCTGGCAAAAGGATCTGCCACTCCCTGCACATAGCTACATTCACATTAGGCTAACATAAACACAGCAGCACTGGTAATGTGTGAGAAGGGGCGTGGGTTAAACTGATGTTAAGGCTCATTAAGGCTCACTCACTCATCTAAGTGACTTCTTCAGTCTCGCTTCAGTCACTTGGATGAGTAACGAAACGTTTCTCCCACTGAAAACGCTACGTCCAGATGAACAGAATCAACTTTTGGAGATTTACTTACCTGGATGATTGAGCATGCATCGAGACGATGACAATGAAATGCTTAATGACTTAAAAAATTAAATGACTATAAGAATCAATCGTTGTGGTGAAAAGCTGAAAAAGAAAAGGGTCTTTCAGCTTCTCACTTCAGTCATTATTAAGTGTTTATCAATTTATGAGTGATCTCTGCACATGGTGTTATATTTCACGAAGAAAAAGACAAATCTCAACAGAACAGTGCACTCTTGTGTGCCTGTGTGTGTCCATTTGGCATAAATGAAAATCTAATCACTGGTCGGAAATTAGTCTGCTGCAATAAATAAAACTCTTCAGAATCAGAGCTTAGAGCACTAATGTTCACCTGCCTCATAAAGCACAGAGAAGTGCTCATGAATTCGTTTCAGGCTACAAGTGAAGGCTAAGGCCATTTAGCCATTTAGAGTATTCGGTCAGCGTATTCTGAAAGCACACTCCCATTCAGCCATTCATCTGGAGGCTGCCCCTGCTGACCGCTATAAAAGATATGATGGCTATGGTGGCAAGTTACTGATTCTAACAGCATTTAGCTAATGGAGCAGCTGAAGTCGAGCAGTTGAGTTTTAATGTTTGGAATTTAACTTTCTAATCAAATAAAAAAATATTACAACAGTCATTATGAAGAATGCTGGAGAAGCTTTAATAAAGGCTACAAGAAAGAGTGAGGGAGGGAAATCCTGCTGTAAAAGGAATACTGGGAGAGAAAACCGAGACTGAAACTGACGTGAAGCCAATACTAAGCAGCTTTCATTTTACACCAAACCTGGAAAACAAGCCTGGAAACAAACTGGGGAGAGAAATGTTTCTGAGAACCACTAAAACAGCATGAACACTTTGTTAGCTGTGATGATTATATGCATGTGGTCATAAATGCATTAATGTGTTTATTAACATTTTCATGTTGAGTTTAAGGTGATGTAAGGCAAGACTTTAGGAGGAGTACTGAACCTCAGCTTTGAGTATGGGAGCTACATAAAGCCTGCAGTGTCTTTTAGTCCAAAGGAGTCATGTAACTATTACGAAACACTGGAACACACATTCTTCAGTAATGGAACAGCACAGCAATCGGAGCCCATTTTCCAGCAAAACTAAGGTTATAGTGTTTATTTCGCCTTTTGTGGATCAATGGGCAGGACTTACATTTACATTTTATTTCTTCATTTTTTATTTTAGACTTCAAACCTGGACAAGATGCCAAATTTACAATATTAAAAAAATAATATATCTCTTAGATAGGAGGGGTTATATATACGAGTTCCAACATTTTACTTTTGATTTATTAGAGGTGAAAACATAAGCCAGTAAAACAGTGAGACCTGCTGTGATGTATTGTTTGGAGATGGGATGTAAAGACTTGTAGTTAAGCTGGAAATGTTAAGATTTTTCAATGAGGTTACACTCATGGATCTAATGAAGGACATGCAGGGGGTTGATGTGACAGAGGATGATGCTAGGGAGAGGGACTAATGGAGGCAGATGATCTACTGTGGTGACCCCTAAAGAAGAAGAAGGAGAAGGAAAAGCATTAGGCAAAGAAGAAGAAGAAGGCAAATATGATATACCTAATGCTGTCAAATAAACACTGCAATATTCTATACCTCAGTCACAGAGACCTAGGGGCGGGTCAGTAACCTGGTGACTACTGGTTGTTAGGGAAACACTTTGTAGTGTTTTCTTTAAGTCCCTTAAAAGCTAATGAAAGCACATAAAGCTCAGAGAAACAAAAAAACAGGAATGTTTTCATTTCATGAAGCGCTTAACTGAGGGATTGATTCTTCGCAGCATTTTACAATCAACGCCACCTCGTCATTATCCCCAGCAGACTTACCACAGGGCAGAAAATGACAAGCTTCTCTGTGATGTAGCAGATTTTCATTGCAGTAAGTGTTTTAAAAAGCTGCGGCTCATTTCACACCGTTAGACTACATTTGTGCCCTCCACAGATAAATCACATTTCCTCCCTGATTTCTGGCAGCTTGCAGGTAATAACCACTATTACATCCATAAAAAACAGTAGCCAGGTCGATATCAAGGTCTCACGCAATATTCCATCATCTGTGCTGAAGCTGCAGGCGCACCAATGAATGCACTGATTCACCTTTGTTTAAAACATTGAGATGGAATTGACAGGAAAGAAAAATGAGCTGGAACATGTGAGACCTGCTGTGACCAGCTGATCAAGCCTCCAGAAACAAGATTGAAGGATCAGTTTGGTGTCTTTATCAAGGGCCATGCATCAGAAATTGCAGTAACTCCAGGCAGACTCCAAAAGGGAGCCAATCCCCACAGAGTCCCAAATGATAAAACTTTACAGCATTAAAAGCTCGTTTACACCCTGGTAGAAGAACTCTTTCGGTGTTTTTCTACCAGGGTGGTGTTTTTTGTTTTGTTTTTTAAACAACTAATCCAGCTATTTGCTAGAGTTAGGGGTGTGGCCACTTTGACTGACATCTGTAGGTGACATGAATGAATGTCTGCTAAGCCTCACCTTCCCAGTTTCAAGTTACTAAACTGGACCTCTTCACTGCGTGTGTGCTCCTGGAGCATTTTGCAGGTAAATTATTTTTTCTCATGCATTTCTCTTAATGGAAATGAACCACTGAAAATTTAAAGCATGTTTTTAGGTGTTTTGTGAAGAATAAAGGCTAAAATTCAGATGAAGGAGGTCCTCTTTGTTCTTTGTCGCTGTGCTGTGTGCAGCAGTAGGTGGTGGTGGGTCTGAGTATTTGGGGTTTTTTTTTGTTCTTTTTGTAAATTTCTTCAGCAAATTATTATGTATTGGAATAACTTGAGCTTTACAGGGCATCGACCTGGAGTTTTGCCTACAGAAGAAATTGAGCTCTTCTTCATGCCTGCGTGTATTTCAGGACTTCACTGAGGAAATGTGGTAAAGATTGCATCTCTTGGCTGACTTGCTAATGTTTTGTTATCCCCCGTGAAGCCCTGGGTGGGGAAAAGGAGGTTTGGACTATCTGAATAAGAGGCAGAAAAGGGATGGATGGAAGGGATAGTTATTGCTTCATGTTTCCACACATTTATTAACTGAGGTTATCCTTTTTCACATCTATGAACTCAAGAGCTGAAAATTGCCTTCAGTGTTTTCAGCCAGCACTTGGTGACACTGTCAAATTATCTAATAGTTAATGACCACAGTTCAGTGAGGACGAGTGATGAAGGTCATCAAGATTATGTCTGTCTCTAAGACATTAAGATCCAGTTTCTCTGTATCACAGAGCTCATTCATGTTTGAAGAGCTGCTGCTGTATTTTAGTCTCAAACATCTGCTCAGATTAAATGAAGCCTTCAGGGTCCTTATTGCATTTCTCTTATTCACCGTCCCAGTCCTTGTAGTGCAGCCAGTATGCTGAAGTGCTTAGCACAGGAATCAATTACTTTCATCCTGTTTTAGATGATGTCAGTAAGGTGAGAAGAAAACTACTTTGATACTTCCAGTGGTGTAATTACATTGATTTTTTTCCCCCAGTTTGTTTTGATTGACTTTTTATTTTGATTGAACATCATCAACAGCAAAAAAATATCCTTTGTTCCTCACCAGCTACATAATATAACAAATTATAGTCAAAGATGGATGACAAGGGAGTCAAAACTGTTTGCCACTACATGCGTGATTGTTGGAGGAATGATTTGAGGGAAATTGTTTTGCTCTTTTATCAAAAGCCAGATGAGAAGAGGGCGTCAATATTAATGGGAAGACAAGGATTGGTTTGTGCATCTTAGCATAAAAGATCCTGTAGCTAGGTTGTCTCCACTGGACCATCTATAATACATACTCCTATTGTTTTGTTTGGTCGTGTTTTATTCATTACATTAAAATGCAGCAGTTTGGGTATTTCAGCATCTGTTGTTTTTTCAATAAATTCATAATATCCACCTGAAGCAGCCATTGCTTTAATAACATAATCCTTGAACACAAATGCGGGAATCTACCATTCATCTAATCCATGCAGCTCCAGTTTTCTCACAGATAGTATTAAGTTTATCTAACTATGGCACTGTAATCAAAGGTATAACTAAATATTTGTTTCAGGTGATTGTTGTTGTGAAATGGCACTATATAAATAAAACTGAACTAAATTATCACTGTAAACAAAGGAGAAAAACGGGGCTCTGATGCTGGCAGAACCAAAAGGGAAACAGAGCATCCGAGGCCTCACAATTCAGAGTTTAATGGAATAGAGGAATAAACGCAATCCAAGTTGTAATCGCTCAGTCCAGGTATCAAATCTAGTACAGGGTCATTTTTAGAGAATAAAAATTATAACTCACTCTAGACTTTTGCTTCTCCTGCTTGGATAGATGTCAGGGTCAGTTTTGATTTCTGTATATTCTTTATGGGTTTTGAGAAGGTTTTTTCATTGTTTTTGACAATAATATTGTTTTTTCCTCACACTTGTGAGTTTTCTTATCCATATTGTGGTTCTTATTGATGATTTTAGTGTTTGTGTTTTTGTTAACTTTCTGTTCGTTAGTCTTTTCTCTGTGTTTCATTCTTTTCTGTGTCTTGTAAAGTCAGATATGTTTCCATGTTTGTGTGCTGCCTTGTCTGTGTCAAGTTCCTTTGTCTTAGTATCTAAGCCTTAGTTATGTTTCCAGTTTTATTGTGATAGCCTCTTGTCCTGTGTGCTTTGTATTGTATAACCTCTGTGTCGTTACTCCAAATTTGCTCCCACTGTGTTTCCCACCTGTTTTCTCTCCCCTCATTATCTGCTGTGTATTTATTGTCTGAGTCTCTCCTGTCCTTTGTCAGGTCATCCCTCATGGCTGTGTTTGTCCGAGAAGAATCTCTCTCTGTGGCTTATTTGCTACAGGTCTGTGCTTCTTGTATCTTTGTAAGAGTAATAAAACTGGCTTTTTTATATTGCAGTCCTGTGTTTGGGTCCCCCTTCTGCCTATGACACAGTAGTACTAAGGAGCACACTGGGTTCCATCATGGTGCTGCAATAAGATGTCAGTGTTGCAAACAAGTCATTTAATGACTTTTCTCTCCTCATATATATATTCCACATCTGTAAGTGACATTATTGCAAAGTGGAAGTGTTTAGGAAATACAATTTAACCCAAAGTTACAGAGCAGAGTTGCCGAATGCTGAGGTGCATAACACATAGAAATCCAAACGTCCTTTGGCATCAACATCAGCATCAAACAATGCGCTGGGAGCTTCACGGCACAGGTTTCCATGAGTAGCTCCTGCAGGTGTAATGTGGACGTGGCCTAGTACTTTTGTCCATATGCTCTGTTTGTAGATACTTACATTTTACAAGTTTTGATTAGCAACATTTAACATGTTGAAGTTGAGCAGTAGAGAGAATCTAATTTCTAGAAATAATTAACTGTAAAATCTAAATAGGTGTTAAGGTATTTCTAAATGAGGAGTTTAGCAGGTTAAAACTGCAAATTAATGTACAAGAATAAAAAAAAATGCATTATTGATATTGCTGCCTAGGCAGATGAAGGCCACATTATTTACCTAATATGTGTTTTTCCATATCTTTCCTCACTTGTAGTCTCCCTAATAATCCATTAAAATATGTGCACAATATTTTTTTTAGCTCTCTTTATGATTGTTGCTGCTGTGCATAGTCACACAGTGAGTGATTTTAAGGTTTCTAATCATCTTCCTTCTTATACCGTAATATCTTATAGCTTCTACTGTTTTTCCAGATGGTCACATATGCCCAAGGACAAGTCAGGCTTATTCTAACACACTTCCGCAAATGTGTAATAGTGAGCTAAATGTGATTGATTTATTGACAAAATGTTCCAAAGATCAGCTTTAAGAAGCCCTAAAACTGCTGTGGATGAAAACATAACAGCTACTTTACACATGATTCAGATCACTGGTTTCCTTGAAAAATTGAAAAAAAAAAAAATCAATCCACCCATTAGAGCAACCATGAAAGTTATTCAATTGATCAGCGACCGTTTTGTTAACATTGTAAAGCAGAAACGATGAAATAATTACCAGGAAATTCAAACTTTGTGAAATTAGTGTTTATTGAACCTTCTACAAAATTAAAATAAAGGAATTAAATGTCGATTTGTGTCAGATGGCCTTGCCTCCCTGAGACTGGTTCTACCAGGGGTTTCTTCCTGTTAAAAGGGGTTTTTTCCTTCCGACTGTCACCAAAGTGCTTGCTCACAGGGGTCATCTGACTGTTAGGGTTTGTTTTTTTCCTGTTTTGTAAGGTGCCTTGAGGCAACTGCTGTTATATAAATAAAATTGAATTAAAATTAAACAATTATTGTTCCACTTACTGCTCACAACTTGTTTGTCTTAAAACAAATACTAATAAAGGAGTTAGGGAGTAAAAGCAAACAAACAAACAAAAAAACACAGTGAGGCCTCAAAAAAAATATTTCTTTAATCAAATATGACAAACAAGGCTAATCGATTAGTTGTTTGACATTCATGTTCTGATTAAATGCTTTCCTCCCCATATAGTTTACATTAAATATACTTGGTTTTGAGTTGTTAGTTGAACAGCAACAACAACAAAAACAAATGTACAAACATCACAGTGAGTTTGGGGAATCTGCATTCTGTGCTTTTATAAGCTAGTAATACATTAACACATCGCTAATGAAAAGAGCTGGTAAGTCGACCACAATCCTGCAGATCGAGTTGTCTGTCGTTCCTATAGCGCACAACACAAACTCTGCAATGATGATGACAAAAACAATGCTTCTGTCACAGCTTACTGTGCATGCTTGATTATCATGCATTCATTTACCTCTTTCAGGATTGTAAATGTGTAAATCTGGGGCTGCTTTTCCCTCTTTTCTGCAGATTTTATACATTTAGGGCCAATACACAATAACTTCCAGAAACATCCAGAAACCTCATCATGTATGAGGACTGCAGAGCCTCATAACCAAAACAAAAAGGAAGAATCTGAAACATGCCAGGCCCAGGATTGTTGTATTTAACACCATTTGCTTTGTCTTTCATCTTAATCCAAAAAGTTCTGCATCACCACCATCAGTTAATGTGCGCTTAGATCCATGAAGTAGATACGCAGTTTCGCCAGATGTTCCCATGCTCTGTATGCTGAACAGATCACAGGAAGATAACAGCCTCCTGCTGCATTTGGTCATCTGGATTTCACTTCTTCCCCCTCACGTGGCCTTTCCTCTCATCTGACCTTTCCACTCCTCTCAACTTCATTCTTAATTTCCACTCTCACCTCACTGTCTCTGATGTCTTTCACCTGCATCCTGCTCATCAGGATTTCTCTTTCATCTGCCCCTGGGGCAAACTCAAGAGTGTAGCTCCACATTCAGGGTTGCACATCAGGAGGGAAGCAGCAAGTTTATTTTTGGGTGCTGTCTGGGGAACAGGAGAGTTCTCTCAGGCATTTATTGTGTGTGGTGATGATGGCTGTTTTCTACTGTAGCAGGAAAATGTGTCAAAACACCATTACTGCCGAGAGGGTATGCACAGCAGCAGAAGGACCCTCAGCTGTATACTTGACTCAGGTGAAAATAGACAAGTGAGACAGAACAGGAATAGATTCAAGGTGTGACTCGGGAGTGAGCAGATGTTAGATGCATCGTCTATGAATCATCTATGAAAAGGTTTCACCCAGATCTGAAGATCAGAGCTAAACACAAAATCCCGTACAGCTTCAACTGCAGCGTGGCCTGAATCATCTGCGTGCTGTGCTGTGTATGCACACATTCATTCTACATTTGACACTAGAGATGCCTTTTAAGGATAACACTGTGCAAGGGGATTTCAGGTGGAGCTAGAAAGTTTTACATGGGGGGGGGGCAAGAAGGGGCAAAAGGACTAGGCAGGGCGGCACATACCTCTTCAGCGAAGTATGTGAAAATCCCCTTTATATAAATTTAGTCAACAAAATATCCACAAAAACACTTTAAAGCTATTTATTGTATCATTAGCTCTTCTAAGAAAACTTTTTTTTAGAAAAGGTGTAAATGGCCCCTCTCGTCCCTGTGTGGATCCGCCCCTGACTGACAAAGTACTACAGTACTTTCAAAGTGAATTTAATGGATTACGGTTTAATAAAAGTCACACATGAGCTGTTTGAGAATTACCTCAATTTCTATACATGGTCCTTCACTTTCAGAAGGACAAAAGTAACTGTCCAAGTGAGTGAGAAGCAGTTTCATGGGCTGGTGGGGTCTGTTCCTGTCTTATTTTTTCACAAATTAAAGTGATCAAAGATCTGGAGTTGATTAACTCTGGCAGTTGCTCACAGAAACTTGAATTATGAGGTCCAATGAGATGTCGATGAAAGTGAACTCAGCCAACAGTAGGCTTATTAACAGTCTGGTGCATTTTTAAAAATAATACGTGTTTTGACCAGCTCAATCACATCAAAAGACCACAGAGGACAACTAAAGAGGACGATCACAGAATTATTTCCTTGACTGACAAAAACAAGTCCATAGCTAATCAACTGTATAATCATCAAAGTTTATTATCAATAAATTCATTTAGAAATAGAAATGCAGAGGGTGCATTCGGTGATTCGGTCGGTGATTATAAAGTATTGAGACAGCTAGAGAAAGTGGTTACAAAGTACTTTTAATATAAAAACACTTTACATCAGAGACTGTTGGATATTTATATAAAAGTACTATAATAGTAATATATAAGTACTTACAAGTACTAGCGACGTGTACCTAATGAAAGTGTCTTGATTGTACATCCTAGTTGACTTTTACAACTCAAACCTGAGTGCATCTATTTTTTTTTATTTTCCACTTTTTTCTCTCACACACTGTCTGTTTATGGATGCGTGTATGTCTGCTGATAACAAAACACAAAAAGAACACGATAATATTTTACACATAATATTTGAAAGATATTTGGATTGAGAGGATGGAGCTTTGGGGAGAGAGTTTTCACGTTTTGGTTTTTGCAGAACCTTTTAGGAACTGCTCGCCCGTGGGCGTAAACATCAGATATATTTTTGGATCAGCGCACGTTCCTGCGTGTTAATGTGCAGAGTCGGTGATATAACCTGCACTGCCACACAGATTTATCACACAGTGTCATGGTTTCAGATTCAGTTTACTTTCTCAGGTCTCTTTACCTGTTACCAGATATAAAATATGTGCATCTCCACAGGTCTGCTTTGCTTTGGCTGGGTCTTAAAGCAAGATGATCGGGATGAAGCATGAGGTTTCAACAGGTCAGAGATATACTGGGGAGCTTCACCGTGCAGAGCTCTAAAAGTTACAACTAAAATTTTAAAATGAACCCTAAAATTTACTGGCAACCAATGAAGTGAAGCCAAAACTGGAGTAATGTGTGACCCTTTCTTTGTGCCAGTTAAAAGTCTTGCCGCGGCATTCTGTGCAGTCTGAAGGCGATCCAGAGCTGATTTGTTGAGACAAGTAAAAAGACCGTTACATAATCCAAACAAGAAGAGATAAAAGCATGAATAATCATCTCAAGTTCTGCCTTTACCTCAGTAGTCTGAGTTTAGAAATGTTGCTTAGGTGACAAAAACAGTTCTGGACAGGCCATCTAAGAAGTCAGTACATTTTTTGCCAGGCTATGTTATTCAGTGTGTATATTAGACAAGTTAGATGCTAAAAAATTTGTTCATATATTGCTGTTAGATATTACTTCAGATGGCCGCACTTCCCTAAGCCTGGTCTGCCAGAGGTTTCTTCCCGTTAAAAGGGAGTTTTTCCATCCCACTGTCGCCATAGTATTTGCTCACAGGGTCATGTGATTGTTAGGGTTTTCTCTCTATTATTGTAGGATGTTTAACTTACAAAGTAAAGCATCTTGAGGAAACTATTTGCTTTTTCCGCTCCAGTTTTTGCCTTCTGTATGATCAGAACCTCATAGACTGAGCCTTAATGTGTACTTAACATCAGTTTAACCCACGCCCCTTCTCACACATTACCAATGCTGCTGTGTTTATCTTAGCCTAACGTGAATGTAGCTATGTGCAGGCGGTGGCAGATCCTTTTGCCAGCTAGTCTAACTTTTCTAACCCTCCAATGCCTTCAATACGCTTTCATCTTCAAGTCCTATTAGTGCTGAATGTCAGTTTCATAGATGCTGTGTTTGACTGCAGCATCTGCAGGGACATCTGGGCTGATATGTCTGAGGAAACAGAAATTATTTGGAAAGCTGTTTTTGACCTTCAGTTGTTCCTTGGTGCTCGTTTGTTTTTAGTAATTGTGGGAGGTGAAATGGCTTACAGTGTTTAGGTTGAGTTCAAAAATCAAATGACTGGGGATATATTTATATACATATATATATACTGTTTAGGGTCACTGAGTGTGTGTGTATATATATATATATATATATATATATATATATATATATATATATATATATATATATATATATATATATATATATATATATATGCTGATTTCAGCATTTTCCACTGCAGATCATCTTGGAAATTACAGTGGTGGCTTTAGTGGGACCAGTGAGACCACAGTGGCAGTGGCTGCTTGGTGATGTTCTGAGGCTCAGCACAGTAAATACTCCAAAACAGAAGAGAGTGGAGGAAAGGGAAAGAGAGATGAAGCTGAGGGATTGCAGTAGAGTGAAAACTGGCCGTCCTCCAGATCCATCCAAAGCACAATCTGGGTAGCTGTATGTTTATTCTGTGAACATACAACTCCTACAGGATGAGAGGTGACTGGATCTTGCCACTGGATGCTACTCATCATCCATGTTAGCCAGGATTTGACTTCACTCCCAGTTCTTCAAAGGCTGAAATATGCATTTCCCCCCTACTTTCCTGTTGGATCTAGGGGCAGACATATTCCTTTCATCAGAAGGTGCTTTTCTCTGACAGCACAGATTAGTGAGAGGCAAAAGCATTTTGAAATGTAAGGCTCATTTCATTGCTCACACACTGAGTCTTTATAATGCTTTGCATTAATAAATGGTTCATCCAAGGTCTTCTAGCTGTTGTCCTATTAAATTCAGCATATAAAAAATGTATGTAAGCTCACGTCACACAAGGTATACTGAATTCAAATGATGCCAGCAGCACTGTGCAGGTGCAGAAAGACAGCCACTTCACATTTGTTTGATCTCTTTTAAGAAAGTTTAAATTAAAGTGAAGGGAGAAGACTATCAAGCAAGGACTGATGGGAGGCATTGAGATGAAATTAGTTACTTTACTTCATGCTCAGGTTGCTTATGACATTAGGGGTACTTGGTGACATAAACACTCTGGGCTTGGCCTCAACTTTCTCAGCTGGAGTGTGGAGCCTCACCGTGGGATTTGGAGTTCCTGTAAACCCTGCCTTCTGTTGTTTACACTTAGGCTAAAGCTGATGTTTCAGGGAGCCATTCTCCCCACCTGGAGATCTCCTTAGCGATCTGTAGGCTGTGTATCTGTGCATTATTGAAACACAGCAAACATACTTGCTTTGCTTAATCATTATTTTCTTTAAGTCAAATTTCAAACAAATTTTAAAATGTGACAATGGTGAGCCCCTGTCAAATAGTCACCATATCTATATCCACAGTAGGAACACTGTAATGCTCTTCTTTGAACTCATATCAGTAGGCTGACCTGCTCACAACAACAATACATGACATTAAGCAAATACAGTATATTTATGACATATTCATGCTCTTATTTAAGCATGGTAAGCACAGACTGTATATAAAAGATGTACAATTTTACATATAGCAAAGCCAACACAGAGGCCACCAGGAGATTATAGGTATGATTATGGAAAGCCTTCCAGTGCTGTGGATGTCTATGGGAAAATGGGACCTCTGTAAGCTCACGTCACACAAGATAAACACTGAGTTAACAGGTTTAGTCACTCATTTCAGGTCAAACTAAATAACATGTAAAGTCAATGTTGCTAATTTTAGTCATGCTAAGTGCCACTAAACAGGACTATCCAGGACATGTTCACTGGCTAACAATTTCTTACTGATAAATTATTAGCAAGTGATTCGTCACCACACTTAGATTCAAAACATCAAGCTGATGAGGACCTCTGAGCCTTCACTGATGTGACACTGCCACACCTATGAGATTTAGCAGCAGACCAGCATGCTACCGTCCACAGGAAAATGTGGGTACAAGATTCACTATTTCCAGGATGGATGTAAACAGACAGTAAGAGATCTTTTACAAAACAGAGCACATACAGAGAGAGCTCACATTGACTTTTGTAAATAATAAACTGATGCATTGCTTGCCCCGCTTCTCTTCACTGCATGCCCATGGTTTATAGTTTGTGCACTGGCTTCTTGAAGCATTTCAAGCCTTCAACTATTATGACTGCTGACATCACCTAAATGCCTATGTTTGTACAAAAGGAAGACTGCTAAGTTATTGTGCAACGTGTTCAATCATGTTTGGAAAGGTACTTTCATAGACTTCAAGCATAGATCACACAGACAGCTGCTAATTAGTGTTAATAACAATGCAATAAAATATAAGGATTTTTCTTTTTCTTTGGTGACAGGCTGTAAACACGTTTCTCTTCTGCTCTGAAGTTAGGCATTTCAAAATTGGAGCATATGGTTGCTGACTCACTTTTGGATTAAGCCGTAAGTGGCTATTCAAGAAACAGCACTGCACTTCTGGAGGGCCTTCATTTTTCAGTCCAGTAGATTGTGGCAATGTTAGCATAGCAACATTTGGCAAAAAGAAATATCAGCAAAGTAAATCTGAGGCTGATGTAAAATTTTATTACTTTTACTAGAATTGCATCATAAAACCAAAGTAATAGGCAAATTTGATTTTATGATTAGATTAATAGATTAGATTACTATAAAAAGAGTAGTCTGATGATAACCATAGTTAGACTTAATTATCGGGGAATCATAATCCATCCAGTTTTTATTGATTTACTGCATTTTTTTTGTCTTGATGGCAAAGTTACTCTGGCAGACTGACTTCATGCTTTTCTTGCAGAAAAGAGGCTAGAATGACCTGAATTAAAACATCTATGTTTCAAAATCAAACCTGAATGATAATAAAATTATATTATTCCCTGATGAGTTCTAACCATCATAAACTTAAAGGAATTCTCTGTGTAATTTTATGCAATTAAAAGGTTATTTCACATTATAATATGTACACATCTTACTTGCTCTTTCTCATGATAGTCTTAGAACTAAAGAAGTGCTGTGGTACCGTACTGTGATCATCCCTGCTACCTTCTTGTCTTTTCCCAGCAAGTGAAATCATTCCCCCTACGAAGGTTTCTGTCAAGACTCTGAGAGCCCCAGGATACAGTTTCAGGCCATCAATGATGCAACATCTGTGTAAGACAGGATGAAGACAAACACACTGTCATACATACAGAAAGGCGTTTAATCTTATAACACACAGTGAATGCACCAAACAATGACTGTATGCATATCACTACTGTACACTGCACAATGCTTAAAATAAGATGTGAAGCATAAAAGGTATTAATGGGGTGTAAATAATCTCCGTGTATTCTTTGTCACAGAATATTGATAATGCACATAAAAATGCAAGAACCAATAAAAACAATCCTTTTGTACTACATATTAGTATTCTGTGTGTTTCTTTGCCAGGGTAAAAGCTATCTTCCCTGACAGAAACATTTCCTTTGAAGCTAGAGGCTTCCAGATCCCGATTGCATACTGGGAATATAGGCCAGGAATCCAGGAACATGAATATGGGAATGGGCAGTGTCCTTGGGAAAGTGAGCTGTGTTGATAAGCCGCTTAGGGATTCTTGGAATGGAAATGTGGTGAACCAATCGATCACTGGAGTAAAACCCTGAGGCTGAGGAGATGTGGTGCCGGGTGGGGTGGGAGCTTGTACGGCATGATTGCATCTCCATCAATGCTCTAATCTCCCTCAAGTCCAATGAGGACTTGAGCACTCTAGAGAATGTCCATTTGTTTTACCAAAATATCTTTTTCCCCCCATAAAATAGAAGGTGCAAGTTAAACTAAGCATCCCCAAAAGCCCTTATGGTGAACCAGCATACACAGAATTAGGACCTTTCTGGAGTGGAATGGGGCCATAATTATTACAGCTATGCTTTCCATAATAGGATAAATCAAAATGTAGTAAAACAGACCCATCATCCCCAAACCACAAGGATTATACCATTAAGCCATTTTATAGTCTTAACGACACAAACACTTTGCGTCTTTGTGGGCTATTATGTAAATACTGATGTACTATTTCAGTGTTTTAAATTGATCCTTTTCTTACCTTCTAGGCAGATATTGGTTTCCATCCACCTCTGTATGGTTGAAAATCAATCGGTTGACTCTTGAGAATTTCTTTAGTTGTCCAATCCATCACAGTGTACCGTATACCACGTCTGCATTTTTCCCTTAAAGTCATAGTTCTGAAGAACTGCAGATTACTTGAAAAGTATCAGAAGCAATGATGGAAAATACTAAAGAAAATATAATACTTTAAGTTTTCAGTGTTGTAATTGAAAGGTATAGTGAATTAATTAAATCTTGGAACACCTTAATTCAGTATGGAGGACCACAAGAGCCACGCGCATCGAAATAAAGCATTCTGTACTTAAATAATGAATTGTAGAATAAATTCTGCATTTGTAAATTAATTTTTGAATTCCAATTTAATAAACTGCATTTCAAAATCCTTTTTCCAATTGCACTTTAATAAACTACATTTCAAAATCCATTTCCCTTTCCTGTTCGCTCAGGGATTAATTTCTGGATTAGCTGCTGGATTAGCTCTTCGATTAACAACTTCCTTGCGGCTATTCAAATTAGCCACACCGTGAGATGTAAGGAGCTCTCTAATTGGTTGGACAGATACAGGCTGTAGTGATGGGATTTCCGGCTCTTTTTAGAGAACTGGCTCTTTCGGCTCGGCTCACTAAAAAGATCCGGCTCTTTCGGTTCCCAACCGGCTCTTCAGGTTGTTTTGTTGCTTTAATTAAT
>VUQQ01065381.1:0-10321 GCA_015108535.1 Steatocranus sp. 'ultraslender' AB-2019 | reverse complement strand
TTTCAGCAACATTAAATTTAAAAACTGTACTTTTGAGTTGTAATATATATTTATAATTTTAATAAATGACAAATTAAAAAGGCATGAACATTTTTTGTATCGAAAAATGCCTTTCCGTCATCCACCTGCCAGCGTGTTGCATCTGCTGGCCTCCACGACTTGCTAATGTTACTGATTCTGTGGAAGCTCCGCAGTAGCCACCACCAAACAATTGAGTTATTTTTACACATCTCCCAGCATCTGGCCAATCCACCACCTTTCAGTGTTTATACCGTTATGGAAAAAAATGAAAAAAAAAAAACAAACCATCGGCCCATAAAAACGAAAAATCACCATCGGCCCACCGGGCAAATGCCTGGTATGCCCGATGGCCAGTCCAGCTATGCTGGTAGCTACCTCTACCAGCGAACTCTTCCTGTTAAGAGAGAGATTGTTCTCCCCGCCATTGCCAAGTGATTTCTCATAGAGGATCATTTGATTGTTGGGATTTTCTGTCTAATGCTGTATTGTATTTACCTTGCAATACAAAGAACTTTGAGGCTGTTGTTGTGAATCTGCTTTATAAAAGTAAAATTTTAAATGAACTGTATATTTAACAGTGACAAGCTCAAGACAAAGAGTCAGTTAAAGGCTCGTGGTTTGCTCAACAGTGTATCTGTGTGATAGGTATGCTGGGTGTAAAGTATGAAAAGCACATTTGCGAGTGAGTTGGTGATAGAATAGTGTAAAGCACATTGACTGCTTCATAAGACTAGAGAAATGAAGTCCATATACTAATCAATACATGCGGCAAATTGTTCCTCCCACATATAAATTAGATATGCTATTCACAATCCTGACCTCCACACATAGCTCTCCCCCTCACTACATAAAGGGCAAAATGCACAATCATAAAAAGATGGCACTGAATGTAAATCACATGAGCATTAAATAATACAAATATACGTAGATTTACTAGCAGTAAGTCAGATTAAAAGACAAATATAAAAAAGATAGAGAAAATCCTATTTACAGTGCTACACCTTAACCATCTTACAGGGCATACTCTGTATTATTCAAACTGGTTTAAATAAGGGCACATGACAGTGGGGTTAACTGAAGTGGGGCTATAGACACAATTTTGTAAGCACAGTTTGAGTCCTTGATCTCACTGCGCTCTGCTGACACGAATGCCTTTGACACTACAGAGAATCACTGACTAGCAAGAATTGACCAAAATAATATATGGAATGGAGACATGTTGTCATTTTCAAAGGCTCAGCTTCTTGTTCCACCTACTTAAGCATGCATGGTCAAGCAGCAGCAGAGCCTGCTCATTTGTCTCATTAGTGGAGAAGACAGAGAGAACTATGACTCTCCTGAAAAACCTGCCCTTGCCCAATTCTCAGGGCAGGACTGAATGAAAGGCGACCATATTGAAACCCTGCTTCTGATTGATTTTCTGTATCAAACATTAAAACATGTTGTAAAGAGAGAGCTCTAAGAGGTTTTTTTGTGTCATGTCTTTGACATAACAAGTCCCTGCATGTGAAGTGATCTTTACAAACTGTTACATTTCACCTTCATTATATCTTGCTCCAGCTCGAGGAGGTGGTAAATAAACAACTTGTTGCAAAATGTTTTAATGAGCTGGGAGCTGATTGTGGAAGGGATTTGAATTAATCATCGCACAATTAGATTTCTCTAAGTTATATATTTATTTAAATTTTTATTTGTATATTAGTATGATTATTATTATTACCAGTGTAAATGTTTTTGTAATTATGAGTGTATATTCTAACCATTTGCACCATTCTTCATGCAATCGTACCTTACAGTGGGAGAAATACATAGAAAATAAAATCGAAAAAATTGCAAACTGTATATATTGTGAATTTTAAATTAGTCATGTTAACAATTCAACAAGCCTGAACCTGCCAGATGCCCTCAAATGTTAATCTGTAAACTTTGAAGTCAAGGTTGGAAGTAAATCTGTGTGCACAGATGTAATAAATAGGATGCAGGGTTTTCTTTGAAGGCACTCCAGATGTCTTTTTATATCAATCTTACACTGGTTTTGAGGTAGCCTTCTTTCATGTCAAAACCTCATAGCAAAAGGCCATGGCTTCAGCATTCACTATAGATAGCTCTTGAGAAAATTCTCATGAATAAAATAGCAGCTTGTACTTGAAGAAAACTTTTAACTTGTGGTTGACACGCAAAGATATGATTCACCTGTGGCTCAATACACTAATTAAGAAGCTAATAATAATCATAATAATAATAATCTTTATAATATGTGTTTGAATGTGTATATGTGGCCAAAACTAAGAAACATGTTGCTTCTTGAACATTTGTTAAGATTTGACTATTAGTGTACAGTGATGCTTTCTATTAGTGTTGGTTCTTGACCATGTATCACTGCAACAGCACACACACACACAAACATACTGCAGCAGAGGCTTTGCATATATACTCTATAAAATAAAATTCTACTTGTGTGAAGAAACACTGTAAAAGAGTCCATTTATAGCTCTACACATGGCGGATCTAAGCATCGGCTACTACCACTCTACATCCCAGGAGCTATTTTTGTCTGATGAATAGTCACAGCAGCTACTGCCAGCTCGACCTCCTTTGTCCTCAATTGACACAGTTCTTGTCCAGGTTCTACATTACATTTAGCACTAACTGTAAACTACAATGTAGTTCATGTAATTTTACATGGAATATACAGTGATCTCTGCTCTAATGCATGATAAAGAACTAGCTTGTAGTAGTATATGAACAAATATTATAGTCTGTAATATTGATGCATACTGTGTTACATGGACATATAAACTGCTACTGTATCAGATATATGGCAATATATGTGATGCAACAACATTCTGGAAATATATCTGTGGAATGGTCATTTCTATGGGAGTTGAGGTCTAGATAAGTCCTCTGTGGCCTGCACTATGTAGAATGTTCTGCATATTCAGGGTACCCAAGTGAATGCATGTGGCAGGAAAAGATCAGTATATTAGTTCATGCAGGGTATATCAAAAAGAATCCAATGTCAAAAGGCTATAGGTTTTTTTTAGTAATGGACATAAAGGCTGGCACTAAATTTTAAAATACAAGCTTGAATATAAAGTTATAAAGTATATAAACTTACAATGTTTGGAAGACTGCGACAGACTGGCGACCTGTCCAGGGTGTACCCTGCCCTCGCCCTACGACAGCTGGGATAGGCTCCAGCACCCCCCGCGACCCTGAAAAGGATAAGCGGAAGCGAATGGATGGATGGATGGATGGATGTTTGGAAGTGCTCAATGCATCCTTCTCTGCATGCACGGCATATGTCCATACGATAAACAAACCCGTCTATTATTTTTGAGAGTATGTCTGGAGTCACTACAGCCAGTGCTGTAGCTTTACTACCTGCACCCGCTGCTTTTGCTATAATACCTACCAGCAACCACAAGAAACTGAAAAAAAAAAACCTTCTTTCTCACATTTCAATCACTTTGGACTCTTTTTGATGAACCTATATATCATGACTCACTGATACATGCAGTAATGAGGTTTTGTGCGACATTATACCTCCCGGGTCAATCAGCTCCCTGAAACAATTTCTCTACAATATTTTCAGTGTGTATATACGTCACACAACAAGTTTGCATCGGAAAAATCTGGAATTTCATGCTTTTTCGCAATGCACTCAAAGTCTAAATGCCTTTACACTTAAGTCACAATAGTTCTGCAATCATGTTCTCTTGAACTGGGTGCCTAAAAACACCTTTTTCTGTGCAGGAAATTATATATCTAATCTAATCACCATACCTTGAACATTTTTTGTTGCTTTTCTGTTGTTGTTCATTTATATTTAACAAATGATATCCAAGGAGCAAACAAAATGTTTAGTAAGTTTTTTTCCCCGCAAAAAAGCAAAACCTGTGCCTGATTTAAATTTTACTTAGTTTTGGCATTCCATTCATTTGAAGTTGCTTTGCCACTTCCATTGTGCCCGCTATGTTTTGATTACTCTTTGGGCGTCCCATTCACAGCACTTGGATTTGCATGTTTGCAGAAACCACTTAATCATCTCCATTGTAACAACACTACAACTTGAATTTCATTTTGTGAAGCCAAATCTCTCAAGTAACATGGACGGTGAGCGAATACTGCCTCTTCAGTATGCTGTGAGCGAGCACAACATGGCATGATGGCATAATGGAAGTGGCTGGTTGGACCAAATGTTCTGTTATGTCCCGAGGTGTCTTGAGGAACTCTGCATTGGCAGTCTGACCCTTGGGAATGAATTAATGGTGGACAATCTCATGAATGGAGAAAAAAATGGGAGATGCCCTGATGTGCCTTCTTCTGGTTTGAATAATGTGGGGGGGTTTTCCACAAAAACAAGCACGGTATGGTGCTTTAGTAAAGCTGAAGACATAGCTCTTATTACCAGTAGTAGTAGTAGTTACCAGTAGAATTTGAAGCGTATGACGCACATTGATATTTCCTTGCATGTTTTTCGTGCAGTGGAAATTTGAAAGCTAGACCAGCCCAAAAATCACTTTGCCAGATTAGTGCTAACAATAATATCTTCAACAGCTGAACACAATAGCACCAGTCCAAACAGGTGAGGTAAGCTAATCTACTTGTAAATATAATTATAATCAAAGATCAAAATTAGCAGAACTTCTAAAAACAACAACAAAAAATATTTCCTATCTTGCCTCATCAGTTATATTTACTCTTCTCTTGTTGAAGATTGAGTAAAAAGTGTTTGTGTTGTTTTTTTTATCATCTTTGATTTATTTTCAAGCAGACACATTAGAGTCAGTTCAATATTGCCTGCCACAACAGCTATGTACCCACATTCTTCTCTGGATGAAACTGGGAAACAACATCGAAAATACTATAGGTCATATTCTTTGTGGAAGGAAAGGAATTCTTTAGACATTATTCTTCCTCTTAAGGAAATTATGACACTGACACTCCTACACCTAACAAGTAAAATTTCTGAACATATCACTCACGTCCAAATGAAAGCTTAAAAACCCCACAATTTTCTGTTACATCTAACAATGCACTGAAAGTCACAAAGCAATCTGATTTAACTTTAACAATTTAACTAGTTAACTGCATATTTTCTTTAAATAACAAAATGCATGAAAATGGACTACTGCATTTAAATGATAGCACTTTAATGTCCATTAAGATATTGGAAAGTAAATATACAGTTCATTTAAGTTCTTAAATTTTGTTACACTTAATTTTGCTAGTTGCTATTTATGTAATTAGTGTAATAAGTCAACCCCGAAATCTGTCTAGGTTACAATCCCAGAGCCCCTGCAAATTTAGAAAAACCATGAATCTTTTATGTGGTCAGAAATGCCTATTTTTATGTTTTAAACCCTAAATATGCTATTGGTCAGCATTTTAGGGCTTTAAGAAGAAGAAAACGGAAAACAATCAGCGAAACACTCAAGATAAACTGTTATCGATAAAAATGCGAGAATGCTGGGCTGCATCTGCCAGAAATGCAATAAGGAGAGATGAATAACACTCTGAGATTGGCTACTTTCAAACTTCCCACCTCTGAGTACACGGGTATTTCACCATCCCAAGCCACGTTTTCCTCTACAGTTGCTTTGTGTTCCCTCTATAGTACAAAAGCATGTATATAGTTCTATATGTTATATAAAAATTTACTAAATTCTAAATTTCTAGTGTGTGCAATACTGCCGCTTAGTGAAAGTCACTGGCCATAAATGCATAATGTGTCCTTTAGCACTGATCGTGTGAAACATGTTGCAAAAATAGTGAGGATGGTCTCACTCCTAGGTTGTCGCAATTGAATTCAAACCACACCTGACCGAGCAGTTTTATTGTCCAAATCTATACACCTATACAGCTATTGAAAGCAAATAACAAGTGAAACAATTCAATTTATTCCACTTTGTAACAGCTATGTAACAATGTTTCAGTTTCAAATGACAAATAACTATCCACATAATGTTTACATTTCACAAATTTACACTGACCTGTCTGTAAGCATTATTAATGATCTTTTTAACAGTAAAAAAAACTGTCATTGCTTTATAAAGTAATAGTTTCAGACAAACACACCTTTTTCAGTTTTAGCTAATATCACACAAAGCAACCTGAACTTAACCTTTTTCAACAAAGCTTCTGTGTTTACTGTTATAAATAGCTACCTAACAGCAGGTAGCTGTTAGTGATGCATTAAAATAAAATGCACTGCAGTAGCAGCTTCTCTAGAATGAATAAAAGAGGAACCGGATTATAACCATTAATAGAAAACCACCACTAATGAACAGAAGCACACAAAAAAATCAACACTAAAACCAATGACAGAGACTAATTCCTGAGGGAAAGTTAAGTGTATAAAGAAGGGAAATGGGGGTGAAAAACAAACAAAAGTGAGATTTAAAAGATTTGAATTAGGACTATTGTAGAGTTTCATAGCTTAATATCTGAACGGTAAAGTCAAGATCTTGGAGAGGTATCCCAGAGCTTACACCCAAACACTTTTGGCTTAATCTGTAGAAAATTCCTGGCACCTCTAAAGCTGCTAGATTTCCTTTTAATGACTTATGCAGCTTAAATGTAAAAAACAACGATTCCCTCTTTTATTGGGTGGATTCAGCAAATAAGCATTGTTCTCAAAATGCTGCATCGTTCCAAGAGTTTAAAAATTACAAGGAAACACATAATTCACACAATTACCTTGATTTATTTAGAAACACACAAAAGAATAAAGAAAAAGAGTACTGAGTTTCCAGTAACTGTAATTCAATGCAATTCAGTTCAGTTCATTTTATTATTTGCAGATCACGAAGAATAAGATAATTTGTAAAAGAATTTGTGCAGTAAAATAAGAAAAGGTGCTGTATTAACCCTGTTTATGTTAACGACTGCAGGGACACTGGTAAAAGATAATTTCAACCCCTTAGTACTGAATTTTTCTCAATCAACACAAAACATTAAGACATGTGCTTATCTCTCTTTTTTTTTAATTTCTGCAATGCATCTAAGACTTAATGAGGTTCAATAAAACTAAACGTTTTTAATGAATTGAATAGAAATGGATTGGAATAGAAAAAGTTTTAAGATTTTTCTAATGGAAATAGGTGTCAAACATGAGGACTTCGAGATGAGGTTTGGGGCAGCTTTTAACAAGAGCACAGCTAAGTGTGGTCAGTAGGAGATAGATATACAGATTTTGATGTTGGTATTTTAATAGAGCCCACTGGAAATATGTATAAACGTAACAAAACAGGTTGTAAAATATCAAAATACAACCTAAAAAATCGGGCAGAAAAAGCAATATTAAGCCATGCAAACACATTTCTGTGCTCCACCTATTGTGGCAAAGGATACATGTACAGCTATTGTAATGTTTTAAAATGGCTTCAAATAATATTTGACCTCCAAATCTGCTTTTATGAATCGCAGATTTGACAAATTCAGTAAAAAATAAATAAATAAATCTTTTTGTAGTCAGAATGGAGCCATTTGCCTTAGATAACTAAAGATGCACAGTGCGACTATCACAATGAGACACTGTCTGGAGTACCGTGGCTCAACAGGGGATGAATCATTTAAAGCATCTAGGAGAGAGAGGGGAACAAAACAAGTTTCTCTTGTTTGAAACCTTGACATTCCAACATGTTTTTTTTTTCACTCAAACACCAAATAATTGTTTATATCTCATCCTTGCTTTGTGAAATATTCACAGTAAGCTCTGTGGGAGGGTTTGGAAGCATTGCTCCCTATTGGGAGCTAATATCAAAGTCAGCAGTTCTCGAATTGTAATGATAGAGTGCCCAAAAATGTAATCCCTCCTTGACTGTCTCCCACGGTGAGTCAATGACATAACTGACAAAGCTATTACTTCAGACAAATGTCTCTGGCAAATTCACACCAGGACATCCAAGTAGAAATAATAATACCATCTTTCTTTGAACTTCCGACACTTACTTCAACTACATTTTCCTTTTTCTTTTCCACTATATTTTACACTCAATTTTTGGGATGGCTATTGAGAATATAACAGGAAATATTATATCTTAGGGTATCAGTAACATTCAATATATTAAAATGGCAGGTTATAAGTTTATTGTTGTATATCCATGAACCTATTGTCCATTGGGACCAAATGATAAGGACTGCCCAGTTTACAAACCCAGACTAGCTAGCTACAACACTATAAACTGCTACATTAAACTTACCCAAAATATTTTACTTAATCTTTTTCTTTTTAACCCCAAACCGTCTCATTTAGGTTCTTGTTGGCCTGTATGTGCTGTATAATTTGAGCACAAGGGCACATGAGAGTTTTATTTTATTTTCGAAGCACTTTCACAATTCATTGTTTAGTAAATACAAGGCAGACATAAGCCTTGTACCTTTGAAAGCATATACTTTCAGCACAACAAACTACTTTCTAGCACTGAAAAGAGTATGAAAACATTTTAATATTTGCTTTCTTTATTTAAAAAACTATATCTATTTATAACAAAACACAAATAAAATGCATATGTGGAGTATTTGGAGCACCAAGGCTTGTGGTAAACAGTCATCGGCACCATGTGGCCAGAATATAAATGTTTATGCATGTACAGTAGCTCCTGTACATGAAATTAAACAAGTTTAAATACTACTTTTAGAACTTGTCAGTGTAGCTTTCTAGGCAGTGCAGCAAAAGCCGTGCACTTAAAAAAGTGAAACTGGGTGGTTATTGCATTTTTAAGACTCAAAACATATAATTTGAACAAAATAAATTTATGTTTCTAAGCTGAACATAATAAAATATACGACCTGCATGAAATTCACCAACTTAGCACCTCTTAAGTTTATTCTTGTTGATATGACATGATACAATCTAACAAGACTGGTTAATTGCCTTAAAGGCCGATAGACTCGCAAGATCACCAAGATTTTATACCACAGGAGGCAGAAAAGCACACACGTGGTTTGCTTCACGGTCATCTTGAAAAGGTAAGAGTGTCATGGTTCTGGGTCATTTTGATCCAGCATTTTCAGCTTCTTGTATTTTGGTGTTTTTTCTGTATTATGGTTTATTTTCTGAGTCTTTAGTTGTCCTGTTTTGAACATTATAATGCTAAGTTGTTATTCTAATTAAGAGTTTTGTTAAAACACACATACGGGGCGACCGTGGCTCAGGGGATTGGGAAGCGCATCTGTAACCGGAAGGTTGCCGGTTCGATCCCTGGGCTCTCTGTCCTGGTCGTTGTGTCCTTGGGCAAGACACTGGTGTTGGCGGTAGGGCATGATATGGCAGCTTCCATTCTGTCAGTCTGCCCCAGGGCAGCTGTGGCTACAACCGTAGCTTGCCTCCACCAGTGTGTGAATGTGAGAGTGAATGAATAGTGGCATTGTAAAGCGCTTTGGGTGCCTTGAAAAGCGCTGTATAAATCCAATCCATTATTATTATTATTTTATATATATATATATATACTAGGGATCCAACAATACACGTATCGGTATTGAACCGTTCGATACAGTGCTTTCGGTTCAGGACGCATATGTATCGAACAATACAAAATTTTTTATTTATTTTATCAACTTTTCTTCTGACGATGCTGTCTGTGTTAAGCGCTCAGTGCAGCCTAGGTGGTGCAGTGCAGATTCACTGAGCGCAGGGCAAGCTAGCGAGACAGAAGTTAAGCTCTCGTTGCAACATGCCAAATTGAACCTCCCCCACCCTCATTCAGATCTGGCGTTTGGAACTATTTTGCTCTTCATGTGACGTATGACCCTGAAGGTAAGCGCGTCATGGACAAAAGTAAAACAGTATGTCGGATGTGCCACGCAATGCTCAATTACATTGGTGGGAACTACTGCGTTAGCCGTGGTAGCTCGTTAACAGAGATTTGCCGTGTTGTGGCGATAACGTCATTTCAACGAGATTAACGCTGACAGCACTAGTGGGAACACAATGAATATGACTGCACATTTACACCGATATCATCCTAGTGCAAAGACAAGTGGAAGCAGACAAAAACAACAAGCACGCATGCTACAAACTTTACCCGAGTCATTTAGACAGCCGTTAGCACATGATTCTCCTTATGGGGACCTGATATGTTTAATATGCTGCTGAGAGTATACCCCGGAAGAAGCGTATAGTATAGCTTTTATTTTGGAAAGAGCCATTTCTCTGTAATAAACTCTCTTTTCCAAAGATGAGTGATTTCTTGATCAGATAGATGTTTTTTTTTTATTACTTTGTTGTTTCAGCAACATTAAATTTAAAAACTGTACTTTTGAGTTAAAATATATATTTATAATTTTAATAAAT
>VUQQ01065379.1:0-10122 GCA_015108535.1 Steatocranus sp. 'ultraslender' AB-2019 | reverse complement strand
GTGAGTTTTGACAGTCTGGCCATTTGTCATCACCATCTCAGGACACGAAATTAAAAAAAAAAGAAATGTTAATGCTACCTACACAGGCTCCTTTTACAGCAAGTGCAGGACAAAGTGCATGACTGTGCAGGAGCTGCCAATGACTCAGCAAGTGTTTAAATAACGTGGATAAAAGTAAGCAGTGAAAACTAGTGCTGAAGTTACTTAGCAAGTGAGAGTTACTGGCTGCCACTTCTGTTCAGACATGTCATGTAATGTAAAGCATACCGTCATAGATGACTTTTACTTTAATGCTCTTTACAGCTTCAGACGTAAACGGGGCAAAATAGCAAGCAGTCAGTTCATTTCAATATCAAGGGCAAAAAAAAAGAGACAGCACAATTGGCAGTAAATTGTGTGTTGCAAACATTAGCACATCATTTTGTGTGCTTGATTTAAATATTCTCATGTGCAACAGGGTCAGTCACAAAACGTCCCCAAGTTCCCAAACCCAGTTTCTACCTTAAAGAAGATAAACTGGAGAAGAAGGTGCAATCTGTTAATTAGAATTATTTCAGCTAGCCTGGAAAGGTCTTGATTTGCTGTTAATAACTGCTATTAAAAACAAGAACAACTTCAGGTTTCTTATCAGAACTGTAGCCAGGTGGACAAAGAGTCACAGCTCTGTTGAGCCTTGTATTCCTCTCAGCACTAATGACATCATGAATTTATCTACAAATATGGTTTTAAACATCAGAGGAAAAAAAATTTACAAGTGCCTTTCCACTGATGTCACAGATTAAAGCTGCTCTACTTCAAGTAGAGCAGCTTTAAAAACCTCAACAGTTCCTTTAGCTTAATCATCAACATGTCTGTTAGACTCCATTCCTATACATCTGCAATTATTGATACTTCAGAAACTGTAAATCATTTCTTTAACAGCATACACACGATCCAGATGTTTCAGTCAACAATATACGATCCAGATGTTTCAGTCAATAATATACTGGTTTTCAGACTTTTTTTCTTCACAAAGTTTCTTTTTTAGTTTAAATGAATGATGTGATCATCTGTCGAAGATTAATTTAGTGATAGAGTTTCAGTCAGGATTTAAAGTACATCATTGCATGGAAATGTCACCAATGCAGGTTACTAATGATCTCCTCACAGCCTCATACAACAAACTCTGTTTGTCCTGAAAGATCGTCATTTGATACCACTGATCAAAACGTTATACCATTAAGACTACAATACCCCACTGGGATTAAAGAGCACATTTTTGTGCTCATTTTGTGAATCCCAATTATCTGATAGATTCCAACATGTTAATTAAGGAATGAATTTTCCTCACACACAAAAGTCAGGTGTGGAGTTCCACAGGGTTCTGTGCCGAGAACAAGTAATGCTTTTGTTCCTGGCTGCCCAATCACTGCTAGTTGCCTTTGCTAATCTAAGTGTCCTCTTGAGTTGTAAATCGCTGGTTTATAATTACTCACCTGCCTTTTTTAAAATAATTTTTTATCAAATTTGTATCTGTGTAAAGCTTTAGGCTCAGGTTTGCAACTCTTGAGTACCAGTAGCTGAACTAGGTTTGTTTTTAGCCTAGTTGCTATTTTAAAAGTATGGCAATGCAGAGCTTTCTTCAGCTTTGAGAGTACAAAAAAGACTACTACTCCCAGCAAATCTGATGTCTATCCTCTTTTTTAGTCATCTATTGTCAAGATGGGGAAAAAGATTTTACTTTACTATTCATACCAGATGGGGATAAAAATCTTCACTCTCAACCTCTCTTGCCCCATTTGAAGAGCTGATGGGGGTAGAGACTGCACGTTCACTGGTGTTCACTTCAGAACATTCCAGCTTGGTTTATCGTTCACACATGGCCAGAAAGCTGCAATTACTCCCGACACCTCTGGTGTCCAGTGGAAAGTGACACCATAGTCATCCCCCTCCTGCGATTCCAGGCTTTGAGTGCATTCCTGCCAGGCTCCAACCGCTGACCAGCCTACACAGTGGTGTACTGCTGTGGCTAGCAATGCCATCCCATGCAGTGACAGTCTCCCTCTGGCCTCCCACCGAGGTGAAACTGCTTAAATAATCTTGGCTGAATTCTGCCCCAGCTGATATCACAATCAGCGTCTTTCATTAAAACGTTGTTTTTACGATAGAGGAATGTAAGGTGTTGTGGAAAGAGGACAAACATCCTAAAATCATCATTATTGGGGATTTTATTGCTAGATCTGATGGACTTCCTTTTATTGTCTCATATTATCCTTCTGGCAGCAAACTCGCAGTCATTACTGATATTTCCCCAGTCTTCCCCTCCATCCCTCAGCTCACACACCAATTGTTCACTTGGGTACCAATGACATCATAGATAAACAATCAATTAAACTCGAGTCTGTGGTAATCATGATTCAGAACATTTCATTTACAGTCTGCATGAATGGCTAAAATCCACCAGATGTAACCTTCACAAATAAGATGGTTTATACCCAATCACAAAAGGTGCTAAACAACTTAATAAAAACCTAATTTTGCAAATTAGCTTTAATTCTGACTCAGCATGACCCTGCCCTAGAAATCACTCCTGTTCAAATTGATGAGCATCTCAACCAGGGTCCCGCTGAACACTTCCCCACATATTTTCCATCTGTGAGGGTCACATTATACCGTCCTGTATACAGACTGTGATCACTGCTGAGCCTGTTTCTAAATTTTCAGCTGTGTTTTGTTTACTTAATGTGAGATCTTTAATGTGCCAGCTCACAATATTGATTTCTTTTTTATTACCGAGTTCTGGCTCAGTTCAGAAAATCATGTCCAAGTGACTGAGATATGTCCCCCCCTATCTACTCCTGCTTTAATCAACCTAGGCACTCAAGCCATGTAGGTGGCATAGCTATCATTTTTAATAGCATCCATAAATGTTCACCTGTCTCTCTTGCCACATTTTCTACTTTAGAAACTCTGGGTTTTCATTTATATGGCTAGCACCCATCTTGTGTGTTTGAATTTACACGCCACCTAAGGCTTAGTCTATCTTCTAATTTTATTGACCTTTTCTGGGTCCTTTAATCTGAAACAGTGAGGAAAAAACAAAACATAACAGGGGACAAACACTTGACCTTGTGCTGTCCCATTCCAAGTCTCTAAATAATGTTTAACTACTTCTTTTTATTGCCTGTCATCTACTATTTTCCGTACAGAAACAATCAAGCTGCATTTGCCCTCACTGTCTTCATTCCAAGTCATCCAGAAATGTATGTGAAAACATCTTTTACTCCTTTACCCTGATCAAATGGATCTGTTGGTCAAGGAACTGTTATACAATTTCAATAGAAAATGTAAATCTGTCTTTCATGACATGGCCTTTTAAGGCTAAACATCCAAAACACAATGCTCTCCCATGACGCTGTGATCATATGACATATATAAAGAGGAAATGCAGAAGAGCTGAGAGTAAATGGAAGAAAAAGAAATGTATTTTGTCTTTGTATAATCTAAAAAAAATACAGATGTCAGCCAATTATCATAGAGTGAAACAAGCAAGGAATACTTATTTTCTCTCTTATTTTTAAAATTTAATCTTTAGTATATGCTACAACCCCAGGGTCTTCTTTCAGACAGTACCCCCCATTACCAGGCTTACCAGACCTGCTCCTACACAGCAACGAGAAGCACCCACAGACATATGAACAGTTTCTTTATCATTTCTTTAACAAATGAGAAGACGTCCAGTTTTACATCAAACTTGGAAGCAAAAATTATCTGTCTTTTTTAATGGGATCTCAGAGCAAGAATTAGGGATATCCAACCTTCATTTCTCCACCTTTCAGCTTGACAGTATTCCCTCTAGATTTGAACTGACCACTGGTCCTCATATATTCATTATGACCAATTTTTCTCTATCTACTGTCTCTATTTAATTTTTTTTTGTTTTTTGAAGCAGTTGTTAGTTTTATCTCCAAATTAAACTAACACTCGATGCTCTCAATTAATATTGCATATGAATAACAATTATGTTTTTCTAACATTATCAATCAGGTGCCCGGCGCAACACAGAAACAGTTCAAGGCGACAAGTGATTTATTTAATTGTTGCTGATCCTGGTGTCTGCTCAATTCTGATTCTTCTGGAACTGCGTTCTGCCTTTGATACACTTGACCTTGACATCATTATAAACCACCTTGAATGCAGTGTTGTAATCAAGAACATCCTTGCCTGGTTTCAAGGGGGGATTTCTCCTCACCCTTACTCTGACAGTCTTCCTTGGGAGTCAGTTCTTGTTCCTATTTTAAATTCAAATTCAAATTCAAATTTTATTTGTCACACACACACAACCATACACAGTATGATATGGGGGTGAAATGCTTGTAGCTGTGCAATGCCCGTCCATTAAATGCTCTATTTATGTCATATACAATTATAACGTTCGCTGTTTTGCAGATGATACACCACTATATGTAGCACTGACGGGTAGTAAAATAAATAAAACCTCAAGTCTTATGACCTCACTCTCTGATCTTAAATGCTGGAAGTCAGTAAACTTCTTGAAAGTCAGTGATTTCAAATCTGAGGTCCTCTTGTTCGCCGCCCCCAAACCTGACCTGAACTTGGCAAATAAAACCTGGGAAACCTGATCTTCAAAACCACTCCACCCACAAGCTGACTGACTCAGACCTTTGTCTATACAAACAAATCACCAGCACACTACATCCATTTTTTCTGCAGCTAAGAATTACTTCAAAAGTTAAACTTTTTTTTAATTTTTGTTTTTTGCTTTTGTTTCTATCTCAAGCAGACCCTGAAAAAGTCATCACAGGCTCTCATCTCATCACAACTGGACCTCTGAATAATTTAATAGTTGCTTTCATCATTACAGAAGCCACATCCTATTTGTGGGAAGACATCCATACTCAGATTAGTAAACAAATCAGACAAAAATTAAACTTAAGCTTTTGAACTGTGACCATGTGACAGTTCACCTGGCTAGATTAAGGATCAAATTATGGCAATAAATAAACTTATTGTTTAAACTTGTGGTGCACGCATAAATGTATGCAACTCTCTTGCTTTATAGAAGCTTGTGGAAGAAATTTTTTTTATGCTGCAGGTATGAAGAAAGACTTCTAGAAATAGCTGAAAACAACATCTTCAATCTAAATTGACCTGCCGTGAACATTTTTGTCAAAATTCACTTTCTTGATCAAGGTAAAGACCTTATCATCTTAAATAACACATTTTTAGTGTTGGGAAGGTTACTTTTAAAATGTATTCCACTAGAGATTACAGAATACAGGCCCCCAAATGTAGTTTGTAATGTATTCCGTTAAGTTACTCAATGTGAGTAACGTAACGGATTCTGAATACTTTGGATTTCTTAATATATTGTCACGCTATTGCTGTGTGATTTATTACTATTACTGAAGGCTACTTGCCACAGAGCTAAGCATGTTAGCTGGCGTTAGCTGAGGTTAGTTCATAGACTGCTTTAAGAACTGCACATGATTATTTGCAACTAGCAGGTTGTTAATGCTAGCCATCAAGTCTAACAGTCTACAGGTATGAACTAACCTCAGTTAATGCCAGCTAAAAATGTTAGCTCAGTAGGGAAAGTAGCCTTCAGTAATAGTAATAAATCACACAGCAGTAGTATATCAAAGACACTTAAGTGGCACATAACCCAGGTAGCTACAACCAGTGTTGCCAACTCCTCAGTAAGGAAAATCGCTATTGGTTGTCCTAAAAGTCGCTAGAAGTGACGTTTCGCCTAATTTGCATAATTGGTCATGCTAATGTAATTGTAACCAATGTTATTGAAGAGAGAAATAACAACGCGGAACAAGACATAAAGTGAGTACAGCATGTCTTAAATGCATTTAGAATTTATTTAGAACTACAAATTAAATTTCTTTTAGCAATTATTGTTTTTTAATTCACAATTCCAACTCTGCTCCTTTATCCAGGCTTAGACCGGCAAAAGTGACCCGAGATTGGCACTCTGGTGGAGTTACTTTGTGTGTGTGTGTTTATAAGTAGTTTTAAACCTTGTGATCCACAAAACAGCATAACTGTAAAACAAGAATTGACTGCGTTACAGTCAGTGTGGGAGCGGCGGCTTTGCTCTTGCGCGATTCATTTGCAGTTTGGACGCATAGGTGTGAACCGATAGCAGCTGGAGGAGGACTATCCTCTGCCTGTGAGCGCTTTGGCACGAGCGAGGTGCCCACGGCAACACCTGCTGCTTATTGAGTGTAAGAGCGATATGCGCTTTCACGTCAAAAAGTCATCATAAATAAGTCTCCAATAACACCAGAAAAAGTCGCCAGATTTGTCGCTAGTCGCTTTTTAGAAAAAAAGTCGCTAAGGGGGTCTGAAAACTCGCTACATCTAGCGACAAAGTCGCTAAGTTGGCAACACTGGCTAAAACTAAAACAAGGTAGTAGCACTAGGCTAATGTTAGTTTTTAAAAAAGAAAGTACTTCCAGATGTTTCTTTAAGTTGGAGGTGGAGTCTTTTGACGCTGAGAGCGGCTTTGTTGCTGGCAGAGTATCACTGAACGGTCATATTTCGTCCATCCCTTTCTTCTTTTTTAAATGTGAAGTGGTGTCAGAATTTCCAAGTAAGACATGCATTCCTGCCCGTGCACTGCTGGCTCTGTTGTGCTGGCTTTGGGTCCACTGTGTAACTTACAGAAACTAGCACCATGGCATCATTTGATTTTGAACCTGTGGTGACATGAGCAAGACATTGGGGTAGGAGAAGAGGCTTCAACAGAAGAAAGAAAGGGCAATCAGGGTCAGAGATCAAACTGATTCCCGAAACTGAGAGAACAGAATTAGGCAGCACAGACAACAAAGGCGCTGGTACATATATATATAATATAATATCTTTTATTTGTCCCAGAGCATATAATGCACTAAAGGCAGAAATCTGGAAAGCCATGTTATTAATATAGATGTTTCCCTTGTTTTCACAAGCCTAAATAAAAGCCTTGTCCTCACACATGGGCAAGTTCCTTGTAAAGATTGCTAAAAGGACATGCGATTCAGTGTTCTGTTTCCTGGCACTTTCTGATGTAAGCCCTGGACAGCGGGATTTAATATTAATGCAGGATTTCCTGCAGAAGAAGAAAATAGCAGATATATTTTAAATACATCGGGAATCATCACAGAAAGTAAAACAAAACTACAAAAGCGTTTTAAAGTGTAATACTGTATCATAGATCAATACATGTGGCTTAAGTGTTTTTCTGAAAAACACACAAATGGGAAAAAAATGTAGAATCCAAAAGATGCTGAGAATCTGTGACTCTTTTTATCCTTCCTCATAACATCCATTAATCAACCCAACAATACTCAGGTATGATTATTTCACACAGCTGAATCTATCTCTCATTCTTTAGCCATTAGAGGACTGTTAGAGCCGTGTGTGCAGCAGAAGCACAGTTAGGCTATAATAGTGATCTTAAGTTCTTCATGTTTTCACATGCTGCTCTCACCATCCACACTAGAAGAGCTCAAATGCTCAGCTCATCACAGGTCCTATCGTGTAGGGGGTTATGGTCACAGCTACTGACAACCCACTGGTGTGACCAATATGACGTTTTCAGCCTGCATCCCACACTTCAGCACAGTCTGAAAGAGCTGTGATGACACAGAATAAATGCATAAAATAGGCAGGGTCAGCTAACTGTGAAAATTCACCCCTATCTATGAGGAAAAATCACCAGCTCTATCCGCTTACGAAAGTACTTCTTCTCTGGCGCAAATCAAATCTGTCTTAGCATGAGAAAATTCTTGCCTGGTGTCAGGGAGTGAAAATAAGGTTTACAGGCAACCAAACTGTACGCAAATGCATAGATTCCAATGTAAAACCACATTTATGATGAAAGTTTAATGAAAGTTTTAAGTTCACACAACTTTATGAGTTATCAGGATGAGTGGATCCTTTTTGGACTTTTTTTTTTTTTTGCCCATCATTGCCTATTCAGCTTGTGACAGTTTTCTTGGCAGGTCCCTTTCACTCACTTTACTAAACTTTAGAAGGGAACATCCAATTGCTGTGACATTTAAGTTCAGCACAGTGTCCTCATCTGCTGGCTCATACACGGAGTGTCCATTGATCCTGAGACTCTCTGTGATCCAAGCTATTCTGCATGCTCAAAATGTAAAGGTTTTGAAAAACGTCTTCAGGAAACTAAAGTTTTTTTGATCGGATCAATATGCCCAAATTATTATGCAGAATCCATTCACATCAATGATGTTTCTCCATTTCACAGCCATAAGCTAGTTTTAGGGGTGTTAATATATGATGATATGAGAAAATTGTTTTGACACAGCTCAGCTGGTATTAAAATGTGGGTAAAAACACTTTTCGACGACCTGTCCCACAGTGATAAGACCTTTCAAAGTTTACCCAAAATGTCATCTTTAAAGTTTAACCCAGTAATCACCAGTACCGGTGCTTCTGTGTGTCACTCCATGTCATAGATATTAAAATGTTGCAGTATTGCTGATAAAACTATGATAGATACCAAGAAATCTTTTTATAGAAGAAATCAGTCTGAACAGAATTGACATTTTGGCTATGGATTGTGATCATGGGCTTGGAATGGGTGTAAAATTGATTTGGTTGCAGAACTTAAATGTGTTTTTAGCTCTGAAACTTTAATGTGGCACCAAATCTGCTGCATTTATGAAGTTACGAAGGATTAACATTGCCAGAAAATAGCACGGAGGTAAACATTCATAATTGGGAAAATATTTATAGAGTATTTATTATGTAGAACTAAAAATTTATATCCCTTTTTAAATCCATTTATACATCAATCCACTTCCTTCTATTCAGAGCCACAGGGAGAGAAGCAGTGCACACCCAGATTGCCAGCCTGTCGCAGGGCTGACACAGAGAGACAGGCAGCCATTCACACTCAGATTCAGACCTATGGACAATGTTGTATCACCAGTTAACTTAATCCAACTAATAGTGATGGGATTTCCGGCTCTTTTTAGAGAACCGACTCTTTCGGCTCGGCTCACTAAAAAGAGCCGGCTCTTTCAGCTCCGAACCGGCTCTTCAGGTTGTTTTGTTGCTTTAATTAATTTATTATTAACAATAATATAAAATTATGCACAAAAGGAATTACTATTGTAAAAAAAAAGTGGTTTTATTTATATATGTTTATATATAAATATATGCCCCTAGAGACAAACCACATACAAATTCCAAAACACATTTCTAGCTTTAACTGAACTTCCAAAACAGAGCTACCTAGATCACTTAAATTACACAATTGAAAGCATATGTGTATTGTTTGTGTATTTATACACAAGCACTCATATATATTCAAATAATAAAAAAAAAAATGTTCATTTACCTGTTACTACCACACACCAAATCCAGTCACTGGTACTTGCTGGCTTGTGTAGCCACCAGGTAACAAAGGCTCAACACTGCGCCTAGCATCCTGGAACACTTCTGTTGTGTTCCCTTTCAGTCGATTCACTCAGTACAACACATAAGTATGGGATATCGCGCCCTCGCGTCTCCTAGCTGGAGAAACCTTTATTCAGGCCTTTAAGGCAGATGACGTATGATGACACGCGCACGGGCCCACCTGCACATATAGCCGCTGTCATCACAGTCATCCCTCAGTTCTTATGCTCTTCACCTCGCTGAGAACACCTCTGCTGAGTTGGGCTAGCTAGCTGCTGCTAGTTAAAAGTTTCGCTTTGCATTTTGGAATGGACTCCAAACCGAAGCGAGCAAAGCAGAAATCTTCTGTTCGCCCCTGTCCTCAGGGATGCGGTTTCTCTTTGCACGACAGCGACCAGCACGATGCCTGCCCTGTCTGCCTGGGGATCGTCCACGCTAGGAGAGCGTTGACGGATCCCGAAGCCTTTGCGTTTTGCCACCAGCTCCTGTGCTCGACCCTGGAAAGACGGGTGACGTTTGTGGAAAAAGTGCTGGGACGCTCGGCTGTCGCACGGCATGACCCTCTCCTTTCCGAGTCTGGAGCCCCAGCTTCGTCCGAAGACGAGGATTTTCCGGTCGATGTCCCCGCAATTAGCTGGGCTGACCACATGGATAGTGATAGTCAGTAGATGGGTTCCAAACTGAGGATTATATGCAGGTTTT
>VUQQ01065378.1:0-10656 GCA_015108535.1 Steatocranus sp. 'ultraslender' AB-2019 | reverse complement strand
CTTTGAACAGAGGCGGTGGTTTACGACACAAACTGTCTGCCATCTATAATCCAGTTTTGAGTTCCCTCCCCAGATGCCTTAACGCCCACTCACATCCTGGGCCATCTGACCTCAGGAAATCACATGATAAGGTGGGGTCAGGTTTCACAATGAGCCCACCCGAAACCCTGGCTGATTAGGTCCCACACCCGCTTTCACACCTTGGCTCATGTGATTAGAGGATCATCAGGGGGTCCTTTGTCCCTCGTTGGGGGGAAACTCCCACTGGGTTTAAATCTGGGACTCTCGGCCATTTGACCTTAGAACTGAAGAAGCTTCTCGGATGAGAGGTGAATCGTCTTCAAGCAACTTAAAGAAGTCCAGACACTTTTCTTTGCAAACTCCTTTGACTACGATGACCTGGATGACTGAGAACCTTCACAGACATATCTTTCAAATAAAAGTGGCATACATGCAAGTGCACCAAAACACCATACAGAGAGCACAAGTGCCACAGTCTCTCTGTTTTATGCCTGCCAGGATTTCAAAGTTCATCAACATTTCATGGTGTCTGCCATATTTGTGTGTCAGTGTGCACTCATTAAAGATGCCAGGATACTGTGATGACCCTATGAAATAAATTCTTAAATCACAATCTCCATCTATCACCTGCTCCACAAACAGCAGAGTCTACACTGCTGGACACTCCTCTGTATCCTGCTAAACAAAACACCAATCAGTTTATTACTCAAATTCTGCAGGGAGGTCTGAGATCAGTTAAGTGTTGATGTGCTGTAGAGTTCTTGAGCTCAGCCCACACCCAAAACAAGTGCTCTGCTCTCGTTTTGTCCCTCACGAAACACCTCGATGATGCACTGAACAGCTGACCCTGCAGGACACACCTGTGAGGTTCAGAGTGCGTCCCCTCAGTGGCCCCTGGAGCCTCCACTCTGTTTCAACTCCACCACTGAGTGAAGATGAAAGGAGAGAGCAGAGGTAGACTGCAGAGAGAGAGGAAGGAGCGTCGACCAACGGGAGGGAAACTCAGACTCTGCCGCCGCTCTGTGTTCATCTGTATTTGTTTCGTCCTCGCATCCTCGCTGTCGTCTGATTGTTGGGTTTTCTGTGTATCATTGTACTGTCTTTACTTGAGACGAATGTGGTTGGGCGCTATATAAATAAAATAAAATAAAAGTATTTTGTTTTTCTTGTTTGGAAAAAAATCTCATTTCTACTTTTTTAGAAGGTTGTCAAAAATGTCACGTTTCTAAGAATAACTGAAAACAGCATAATGTATCTGTAGGGGGGAGACAGGATGTTAGTGAGTGAGTCAGGTTACCTGTCAGCCCCCCCACCATCCTCCCTCATCCTCAATGACTGACATCAAGTTTCTTTCTGCTGTGCAGATTCAAAGATTCAGTACAGCAGCATTTACCTTTGACTTCCACTCAGTTAAACCTCTTCTGCCTTTATTCGTCTCTCTGATTGTTTACAGTGCATTTAAAACTGTAACAAAGCAACAGAGTAACCATTGTACTCTGTTCGCTTCGCTTCTACGTGTCTCTAAAGCACTTCCACATCACTAACAGTTCTCTCCTAGTATACAAAAAGTTAGGATGCTGTGGAAAATGTACATAAAAACAGAATACAATGATTAGCAATTGTCATAAACCCATTTATTCACAAAAAAACGAATCAAATGATTAAACTGAGTCTTAATGAACATTTTAGACTGTTTTGAGTTTGATGGTATCAACACGTCTCTAAAGGTTTGGGCAGGTCCATGTTTCCTCTGTAACATCAGTCTGTGACAGTCTGTGAACCGAGGACAGCTGCTGGACTTCCAGAGTTGGAAGTCTGTTGTCCCATTCTGGCATGATGCTCAGCAGTCCTGACTCCTCTTTGTCACATTTTTGGTTTCAGGATGCTCCAGATGTTCTCAGCTGGCACAGCACTCAGACTCTTCTACTCCGAAGCCAAAGGGCCATCGGATCACAGGCATCCAGTCCGGATTTCCAGCCTCGTCTCATGCACACAGATCCTTCTCCAGACTAGTTTATGATTTAATATTTTGTAGAGGATGAGATATTCTGAGTTTTGCAATTTTATTTTGATGAATATTATTCTGAAATTGTTTCACAATTTATAAATCAAGGTGCTCTTTTTATGCCCAATCATGTTACTGACCTGCTGCCAATTAACCTGATTTGTACAACATGTTTCTCCAGCTGTTTCTTTTTTGCACCGCCTGCTTCTCCAGCCTTTTGTTGCTTCCAGCATTGATTTTTTGAGGCATGTTGCTGCCATCAGCTTCAAAATGAGGTCATGTTTTCATGACATATTAAAATGTCTACGCTTAAATGTCTGATATGTTTTCTGTGTTCTACTGTGAATAAATACGGGTTCAAACGATTGTGTCTGCATTGGGTTTGCACAGGCTTTTTGTCAGGAGGTCACATTTCCACACACATAAATCTGTTTCTATTTAAACAACCTAAAAAAACATGAAAAAACAAACAAAATACAAAATACCACAGCAAACAGGACGTAAAAAAATATATTTTAGGATGCTGGCATTTTAAGAGAAGCTTGAGCTTTCGAGTTTCCCGCCTGTTATTTAATATCAGGCTGGATAGATCCAGCCAACGCTGGAGTGCCTTGAACCTGCCTTCTTTCAAAAAGAAATTGAGTCATATTTAACACTATGGGAAAATGGCTCCCCTTCTCACTTGATAAATGACTTCAGTGAAAACGTATCTGATGAGTTTATGGCCTCAGTTCCAAGTTTTACATCTTACTGGACATAAAATGTTTATTTTTATAAATTATGGTCCCATAAAAAGTTAAATGGACAGTAAAGCAGGGGTATGATTTAGGGCACATCTACTTAGTGTGTGTACTGCAGTGATTTGGGAATCACAGAGTGCTCAGTTCCTCACACTAAGAAAAAGTTCTGTTTTTCTTTTTTTATATTTATCTACATGAAACAGGGCATTTTCCTCTCAGCAGTTGATCCCCACTGAAAATGTTATAGTGGGAAAGAAGCTCATCACGCCTGGTTATCATGCCCAAAATGCTCAGTTTGAGGCTTCAGAACTGGACTTTACAAACCAGCAGGTGCTGTCACTGGACTCTCATTTAAAGAGTTTAAATGAGAAGGAAGTTTTAGTGCAATTTTAATGACTTGTTCATTTAATATGGATACCAATCCAATATCATCTTTTGCTCTCTCAAACTACTGAGTTGTTAATGGGACATTCGTCTGGAGAGACCTCAGAGCTCCAGATATCAGCCATCAGACTTGTCAAGACAATTTTTTTTCAAGCATCCTCTGTCCCTTCATGACAGGCTATAATAGGATGAACATGGAGATTCTACATCCTTTGTGCTCAGTGGTGATTTTGGCCAGTTTCAGATCAATAACCCAAATTATGAAGTTCTAAAGTCCACAACTTTAAATGAATCAACAGCACACATCATGGAGGAATGTCCAAACATTGAGTCTGTCCTATCCGTCCTGGTGGACTTGTCCTGGTATCAGAGCATCACTCTCCAGCCCTGGAGCTGAGGTGAATGGTGTGATTGTTTCCAAGGAAATCTCTGGGTCTTCCTCATACTGGATGGTTGCGGGAAGCAGCAGCAGTCTGTTGTGGCTCGGAGAACCGTTGGAGATGATCGACTCCTCGTCAAAATGTGCGCTCATGTCCTCCAGGTGGTCCGAGCTAACGTTAATGTTGCGGGGATGCTGCTGCGGCTGAGCGGGGACCAGCGCCTCCTTGTGGAGGGTGGTGTCATGGTGGTAGGAAACCAGTTCGTTGCTTAAGTTCACCGCCTCCACCGCGTTGTTCGAGCAGACTCGGCCGCAGCCCAGGATGCTGGCGAAAGCTCGGCGGAAGTCTGCGTTGAACGCGTAGATGACCGGGTTGAGGGACGAGTTGGCCCAGCCGAACCAGACGAAGACGGTGAAGGTGGTGTCGCTGACGCACGGCGGGTCGCAGAAGGGGACGGTGCAGTTGAGGACAAAGAAGGGCAGCCAGCAAAACACGAACACGCCCATGATGATTGAAAGCGTCTTCAGGACTTTGGTTTCCTTCTTGAATGAGGACTTCAGCGAGGCCTCGTCGCCGGGCCGCTGCATCTGCGGCTGGTTCCTGTTCACGCCGTGGCCTTGGTGCTGCGCCTGCTCTGCCGCCCGCTCCAAAGACATGATCCGACGGATCTGGGTCTGAGCGATCCGGTAGATCCGGGTGTAGGTGGCGATCATGATCACCACTGGGATGTAAAAGCTGATAAAGGAGGAGGAGATGGCGTAGGTCTTGTTCAGATTGGCCACACAGCTCTGGGCAGCAACGTCGCTCGAGTTGAAGCTGCTCATGTTTGTGAAGTTCTTTCCGCTGGCGGCCATTATCGCCGCCATCTCCTCCATCGCCACCTCCCGCTCCTCCTCCCCGGCCCGGTGCCAGTTGAGCTGCACGGGGATGAAGGAGATCAGAATGGACAGTGTCCACGCCACCCCGATCATGACAAACGCCACGCGGTGAGTCATTTTCCGCTCGTACTTGAAGGGGCTGGAGATGGCCCAGTAGCGGTCCACGCTGATGATGCACAGGTTGAGGATGGACGCTGTGGAGCACATGATGTCAAAGGCGATCCAGATGTCACAAAAGCGTCCAAACAGCCACGTGTTGGTCACCTCAGTGATGGCCTCCCACGGCATCACGAGCACGGCCACGAACAGGTCGGACACGGCCAGAGAGATGACAAAGAAGTTGGTGACTTTGGAGCGCAGGTGGCGGAACTTTATCACGGCTGCGCACACGAGCGTGTTCCCGAGCAACGTGGACACGATGAGCAGGAAGAGCACGCAGGCAACGAGGACGCGCAGTCCGCCGATCCCTCCGCCGTCCTCCTCCCCATCCTCGTCCTCCTCCGTCCCGTCCAGCTCTGACAGCACTCGAGTGAAATTACTCCACATGGTAAAGTTCTCCATCACGCAAAGTGACAGAGCGCATTAATATCCGCGAGGAAAGCCGTCTATCCTCCGTGCAGCTGATCCACTGAACATCCTCCGAAGGAAAAAATAAAACAAACAAACAGTAAATAAATAAATAAATAAATAAAGCACTTTCCTTTTATTTTTTGTAGGATCCGCGTCCCGGACGCATAAGAAGAAAACAGAAAAAAAGGTTCCGTGAATAAATCTTCAGAATTAAATAACAATAATAACAATAACAATAATAATAATAATAACAATAATAATAATAACAATAATAAAGATAAATGATGGCGGATCAGCAGCAGCGGTGGTTCGGATGATTCCTCCTCGGTCTTCAGCTCCGGTGTGACTCACAGTGGACTCACCTCTCTGTGCGACGCGCTCACACTCAGTCTGGTGGAAGCGATGCGGGGCTCGTTACCTCCTCAGCGTGTGTAATAGATTACTCTCCTCCATTCCTGCTGGAGCGAATCGCGGAGAGGAGCTCCGAGAACTCCAGAGCTTATCGGGGAGAATTAAACAGCTAATTAAAAATCAAAGATCAATATTACAATAACGGAGCGAAATCAAATCTGTCACGCCTGAAATACATTTAACTTTTTAAATATAATGGATTCAATTAAACGTATTATAGCTTGTAAGTATCCTTCTTATGCTTTATGCCTCATTATGTTGCCTAATAGGAAAAAAGCAGCAGTTCAGGTTATTCATATAAGACCAAGAATGCATTACGTTGTCAAAGTAATGGCGGGTTTGGTGTAATATATCAAAATGATTCAGTGCATTTTTAATGAGGCCCACAAGTAGAAACATTCAGTGTTTTAGAAAATCAGTCTAAATTACAGTAAATAAACAGTACTGCAAACAAACAAAACTACTTCAAGCAAAAATAAAGGAAAATACACTAAAAGTACAGTAAATGACACTGAAGTAGAAAAACCTTAAAAGATACTCTAAAAATGGAAAATACAGCGAAGGTACCATACAGGAAAATTGCAGTAATGCTGTTAATAAAAAAACGGCATCATCATGAAATAAAACAGAATTTAAAATCGTCCAGACAACAAAAATGATTAAGAGGGAAAACACTGAGGATGCAGCAAACTAACATGATCAGTATAACTGCAGATTTGTTCTTCATGTAATCAAGTTTGAGCTGCAAACTAAAAAACAACAACATCCAGATCAGCTGTTACTGATCAGTCAAAACAGTAAAACATTTTAAAATATTGAGAATATTTCTGTCACCAATATTTGGATACTTTAATTTATTTATTTTTATTGAACTCATCCCTGCAGTCTGCCTGGTGCCCGCAGGTCTGTGCCCTTGAAAAGCAGATGGTTTGATTCCAAGCTCCTCGTCCTTGCTTCCTCCTCTTCCTCTTTACTCCTGAACTTGTGTGTGTGTGTGTGTGTGTGTGTGTGTGTGTGTGTGTGTGTGTGTGAGGTGAGGTGAGCTGTGAACCCAGACCCTGAAGAGACACAAATGTATCATTTCTATATAAATGATTGGGAGGTAATTGTCCTTTAAAGGCAGTGGGTGAATGGTGAGAGTAAAGTTTTCTCGAAAGAGCTCTAGTCCTGCCCCTCAGTGTGTTGCCTCCACAGCATGAGAGTATAATTCATAATAATTCAGTGTAATGATGATCACGTGGCTGTGATGAGGCCCTCTGCTGGTTGGAGCAACAACTGAGCTGAAGGTTCAGTCCAATAAATCCTGTTTTATATCGCGGTGAATAGTTTACTCCATGTTTCATGTTCACAGTGTTTCACCTTTAAACCTCAAAGAATTAAACCTTCAGATTATTTCTTGAGCTGTTCTCAGTCTGAACTCTTCCTAAAAAAAGTGCAGAAACTTAAAATATAAAGATTGTACCTGGTGTGAAATATTCATACAGCTTATTCTTCTGTCGGTGCTGTGCTTTTGGAAACCGAATTTCCCAGAGGAACCCACCCGAGGGATTAATAAAGTCTCATCTCGTCTCGTCTCGTCTCATTCCAGGTTTGATGATTGAGGGTGAAGGTTTGGCACCACAGTGACAGTCAACACATAACGAAGGACACGTTTTCACCTGAAGGTTAATCAAACCCAGCAAAACAGTCTGAGATCACCAGCAGCTCCTTTTCTCAGTGAATCAACAGTTTTACATGAATGTCGCCCAGCAGCAGTTCTTCTCATTCAGCGAGTCGACACTGATGAAGCAAACGACAGTCACACTTTTTAATACCGGCCAAAGTATTTCACATAAAATTTGTTTGTGACTTTTTAATGTCACTACAACAGAAACTTACTTTAGCACAACTTCAACTAGTGCAGCTCAAAATGCTTCAGCTGTGAATAAAACGTAACATAAGCAAGAAAATCATTTAAACATGCTGAGCTGCTTAGAATGAAAGGACTAATTAATAATAAAACTAAACGAATATTTACAAAAGCCTGTAAGTACACAAACAGTTTCTCAAATAAAGAAATGCTGGATAAAGTCAATGAAAAACACAAAGTCAAATAAAATAACTTATAAATACAATAACAATAAAATATTCTTTCTTTTTCCCCACAGTGAAGGTGTTCCTGCTTCACAGCAGCCAAGAAAATGAAATACGACTTACACCAACAGTGTGTGTCACCTTCCTAAAGACAAATTCATATAAGATGTTGGGAATTCAGTTCTTAAAGCAGGTAGAAACTTTGAGGTAAACACTATAAACTTCAAACAAATAGCTTCAATCAGATTTGTCGGGTCTAGAAATGCTTAACTTAAATCTCTGGTTTAAAACCTTTGGGGAAAGCTGAGCGCTGCACTAGTCGAGTCTGGTGATATTTAAAGAGTGCATCGTTTCTCTGAGTCAGATGTAATCAGAAACGTGTTCACTGTGTGTTAACGGGTGGTGCTGCATCTGTAAGGTAGATCCAGACTTCAGGCCCCATGACTGTGGTGCTAAAGTCATATTCTGGGGTCTGATTATACTCAGTAAAATGAACTCAAAATAGATATAATTATTGCCATCTACTGTTTCCACTGCAGATGATTTACTTGTGTAAAAAACAAATGTGACCACAAGATGGCACCACCTGCCCGCTTTTGTGACTCAAATACTGTGGCTTGCAAAATTATTCGGCCCCCTTGAACTTTTCCACATGTTGTCACATTACAGCCACAAACATGAATCAATTTTATTGGAATTCCACGTGAAAGACCAACACAAAGTGGTGCACACATGAGAAGTGGAACGAAAATCATACATGATTCCAAATTCTTTTTACAAGTAAATAACTGAAAAGTGGAGTGTGCGTAATTATTCAGCCCCATTTTGTGTCCCCCACATGACTTGTGGCAAACTGCAAACGGGACTTCTTATGGTTTGCTGTTAACAATGGCTTTCTTCTTGCCACTCTTCCATAAAGACCAACTTTGTGCAGTGCACGACTAATAGTTGTCCTATGGACAGATTCCCCCACCTGAGCTGTAGATCTCTGCAGCTCGTCCAGAGTCACCATGGGCCTCTTGGCTGCATTTCTGATCAGCGCTCTCCTTGTTCGGCTGTAATGTGACAAAATGTGGAAAAGTTCAAGGGGGACGAATACTTTTGCAAGCCACTGTAAAACACAAAGAAGTTTATTTTAAGAGTTCACAATCATTCATGTCTGGGACATTCACAGTTAGTATGTGTACCTGCACATACCAGTGGTGCATTCAGGGAACAACCCTGAATGCACCACAAAGACAGATGGCAGAAGCTCAGCCACTTTTCTTTACATATGTCTGCCCAACACTGTGACTTTCACTGAAGGTACAAGAAATCCTTCAGTTCGACCAAATCTGGAAACCAGGGCTTCAACGAGACGCCCATAAACAGGATCAATTTCCCCGATCGATCAGAATCACGATATGTTTTGTTCGCAAGGAAATAATTAATCTGGGGATTTGAATGATATGAAGCTCATTTGGCCCAATGGAGGTCCAACAACTTTTCTGACCTAAAGATTTAAAATATTTTCGGATAAAATTTCATGAGTACGTTACCTGATATTCTGAATAGGAATAGAAATTTCACCTGTTCAGGTGAAATCCACTCTTGGAGGAAAATTTTTGTATTTCTGTTCCTGCTGAATGCTGTAAATCACATAGCAAGTAAATCAGGATAAAGGTCACCGGGTGGAACCCTCTTCATCTTGAAACAACAGACCTAGGAGGCTCATCTCATCCCATATATAACCTACAACAGTCTCCTCTATGGAACTGTTATAAAAGGGGTGCTCAAAGTCCAAATTTAACCCATAGGAGCCAAAATTTTAAACACTCAGTTTATCACACTTTTTTCTTACTCTCAGCCCTGTATGATGTCATAAAGAAGGGCTTCAATTCAATTCAGTTTTATTTATACAGCGCAAAATCCCAAATCCCTATGAGCAAGCACTTTGGCGACAGTGGGAAGGAAAAACTCCCTTTTAACAGGAAGAAACCTCCAGCAGAACCACACTCAGGGAGGGGCGGGGCCATCTGCTGCGACCGGTTGGGGAGAGAGAAGGAAAACAGGATAAAGACATGCTGTGGAAGAGAGACAGAGATTAATAACAGATATGATTCAGTGCAGAGAGGTCTATTAACACATAGTGAATGAAGAAGAAACACTCCTGTTTATGTAAGACACCACTGTTGAATTGTCCGTCCTGACTAAGACATGCTGGACGGAAATGCTTTAGAGCTAAGAACACTGCCAACAGCTCTAAGTGGTTGATGGCTGGAATGCGGACCAGATCCCTCTCACTGATGCACCCTCGCACAGCGCTCCCCACCCTCTTAGGGAAGCATCTGTGGACACCACCTTGCGAAACAACACCCTCCCAATCCGAGAGCCCTGATGCAGCAGCATGGGCTCCCTCCAAGGATGGAGAGCTAGCATGCATGACGCAGTTACCGGCAGCCTCCTCCAGAGGTGACGCGATGCACACAAACAGTGAGAGAGAGTCCAGCGTTGAAACGCTCTCATTTTTAACAGTCCAAGTGGCACTACGGCGATCATAGATGCCATCATGCCCAACAAGCTTAATATCTGGAATGTCTGGAAACGCAGTCTGCGTCCCAGCTGAAACTGAGCGAGGCAGCGATGAAACACGGCCACAAACGTGCGCGGCTGGAAAGAGAGCATATTTCCAAACCGAGAAAAGTAATCTGCTGACTCGGGATTAGCGAGCTCTTTTGAAAGTTCACAGAGAACCCCAGTGTCTGAATGTGTGACAGAACCAGCAACAGCTGTGTCTCCGCCTGCTCTCTGGAGCAAGCTACGAGAGCCCAGTCGTCTAGGTAGGCTAAGATGGGTATGCCTCTCTCTCTAAGGGGCGCTAGCGCTGCCTCGGCACATTTCGTACAGGTGCGAGGAGCGAGCGACAGCCCGAACGGCAGCACTAGGTATTCGTAGGCTATGCCCTCGAATGCAAACCTCAGAAACTGCCTGTGTTTCGTGTGTATAGCCACATGAAAATAAGCATCTGTTAGATCGATTGTTGCAAACCCGGGCCGACTGCATTCAAGAGCTGTCTGAGTGTTAGCATCTTGAACCTGTACGTTCGTAGATACGTGTTCAAGACTCGCAGGTCGAGGATGGGACGAAACCCTCCCCCTTTTTTCGGAACAACAAAATAACGGCTGTACCAACCTTTGTCTGTCTCCGAAGCGGGG
>VUQQ01065369.1:3306-14952 GCA_015108535.1 Steatocranus sp. 'ultraslender' AB-2019 | reverse complement strand
ATACGTAATCTCCAATACATGAATATAGCACACGGACCACACGGATCACACGGTCCACACGGATCACACGGTCCACACAGATCACACGGACCACACGGATCACACGGACCACACGGTCCACACAGTCCACACGGATCACACGGTCCACACGGATCACACGGTCCACACGAATCACACAGTCCACACGGTCCACACAGTCCACACAGTCCACACGGATCACACGGTCCACACAGTCCACACGGTCCACACAGATCACACAGTCCACACAGATCACACGGTCCACACGGTCCACACAGATCACACGGTCCACACAGATCACACGGTCCACACGAATCACACGGTCCACACGGTCCACACGGTCCACACAGATCACACGGTCCACACGGTCCACACGGTCCACACAGATCACACGGTCCACGCAGATCACACGGACCACACGGTCCACACAGATCACACGGACGCAGATCACACGGTCCACACAGATCACACGGTCCACACAGATCACACGGTCCACGCGGTTCAGGCAGCTGTACAAATGTCCTGCACACAGCTGAGAGCCTGTACTGTCTCACCTTTAAACAGGTACGTAGAGTAGGGCTGGGTTTTGATTATCAATTTTCCAATTAAAATCGATTGCAGCTTGGATAACATGATATCGATTCATTCAAATCCTGAATAGAGTTTTAAATATAAATGTATTTTGCCAAAACGCCAGAATCTCAGGTTAAAGCTCACAAAACTATTTCAACAACCACTAAACAGCTAAAGCAGTGAATGAGAGCAGGTACACGGATTCTGCACAGAGATGTAAACACAAAGCGTGGACCCGCCGATGCGTCAGATGTCGGCTTTCTCACCCGACGGCACAGACGCGGACATGGACACGGACACGCCATCGGGGCTGAAAGCCGACAGCTCGCTGATGCGTCGGGGCCGCGCTTTGTGTTTACGTCTTTTTTTTGGCTCCAACCAAATCTGACTGAACCAGCAACAAACAAGATCCAAACTACGCTTCACATAAACATCGTCATGAATTCATTCTGACTTTGCTGTTTCACTTCCAGCGCGATAAAATCACACTTCCTGCACAGCTCTCTCTCTCAGTGTACTTCAGGAGCAGTTTCCCATCTAAAAATCTCTGTTTTCTGCATTATTCGCTTGATTATTACGCACCAGTCTGCTGTCGGCCACTGTTTGTTTTTTTAAGTTAACTGACTTCCAACAAGAAAGTCTCATTTCTGCTGTTTAATAATGTAACATTTTTAAAAAGATCCCGAATTACAAACTCTGTGTCTGTAATCAAACCTCTGTAACTTTGCTCTGCTTCCCTTCAGCAGCACCAGGTCATGTTCACATGTTGATTCCTGGTTTTCTTCAGTTTTTGTTCTACTGCAGAATATTTTAAGGTTATCTGCTATAAAAAACCAGGCCAGGAACATCTGCTTCATGTTTTATCCTCAGTTACTTTGACACAAAGCTGTGACGCTCACACCTCTGATCAAGTCTCACAGCTTTGTTTGTATACATGGATATAACTGATAAGTGATCAGAATTATAATATTTCTGTCTGAGGCAAAGTTGAATGAGGACCTTGTGAATCAAAACTGCAGATTGTAGAAACCAGTGATACGCAGTCCTAGTTTTGGGGGCACAGAGCTTGTACTGCTGCCATAATCCCAGCTCTACCCTTTGAGTGGATTACACATGAAGTCTGATGACGTCGTCCTCTTATTCAAACACTACAATGAACGAAGCAGCTCTCCGACCACGTCACAGTCGAGACACGTTTGTTGACTTCAGCTAACCTGCTAATGTGACATCTGCGTGGCTAAATCAGACCTGACCTGAGCAGCAGGGTCACAACACGCTCTGCTGAACAAACATGGTTCGTCGTGGCGTGCCTTCAGCATCACCCCGTCAAAGGTCGGTCAGTTCTCCAAATTCTCCCTCACCTCGTGACTAACCCATCTATACTGTACTGTAAGCTTTACTCACAGAGCTCTTCCTAAAGGTCAGAGGTCAGGAAAGTTTGATGACGTCAGCTGTTGTAGATCTGCTGCATGCTGCTTAACACAGGTATTTATATCACACATGCTGCTGGTCCAATCAATTCACTGTCCCATGACCTTTGACCTGGTCCGTGCGGCTTGTTCTGCTTGAAGTTGACCAACGTGATCTGAATGCAGGCGATATTTCTGTGGTGCTCTGATTGGACAGCTTTGGGTTTTCCTTTACTCGACCCTTAAAGCTGAAGTTTGCACAGGTATGAACTCACCTGTACAAACTCGCATACCTTTGAACGTTAGCTCGTTAGCTATTATACTAACATGACGTCAGCCCGGTATTAAACGTTGATCTGTGACGTAATTCCTAAAATTTGTTAAAAGTCCAGAAGCTAAAGAATAAACTGTGACGTTACTTACGGCAGCAGTGACGTGTGCGCGGCAGAAATGTGCTACCTGCGAGGCGAATGCTAACGCTAACTGACAGCAGTTTCTTCCTTTGCGGCTCTGCTCAGCTGGCAGGAAGAACACGGCCGCTTCCGGCAGGATTTTCACAACACAGTCGGAGTTCAAACCTTAAATACAAAATAAGAGCTCGTAATGAGAAAGGCTGCTTCATTTGTCAGTTGGTTACTTGGTTACCATGGAAACGTGCATCCATCCATTCTGATTCGTGGCTGAAGCCCTGGTAGAAACGCCCTGGTCAGGTGTTGCTAGCACAGAGAGCAAGACAAACATTCACACCTGTGGGCAGTTAGCCACTCAGACACGGGAACATGCTAACCACACACAGACAGACCGCGGCCTGACAGTGGAATTGAATAAGCGTAACCTTATTGATCACTTCAGCATCTACAGGGATCTGATCTGTGAAAATGATCAATAAAATAATATTGTAATACGACGTTATCAACTGAGTTTGATCAATATTTAAAAAACGTGTTAAAGAGCAGAACTCAAACTACTGACCACAGGTAAAGAGGAAAAGAAATCATACGTTTATTTCATGAGCTGATCAGTGCTGATGACAATAATCAATACGAAACAAGGTTTCATTGTAAATATTTCAGTCAAAGAAAAACAAATAGGCAGCTAATAAATACTGTTTATTGATGAGTAAACACGTGATTGGCTGAAGAGAGATTAAGGCACATCAAACTGTGAGGTCACTTCCTGTTTCACACACACACACACACACACAGCAGAGGGTGGGGCCCAAAAGCAAAGGCGTGACAGGCTGATGATCACAGATCAGAATATCGATCAGTCGATTGATATCACACAGAATTTCTGATCAATGCTGTGAGCATGCTCAGTCTGGAAGAACGTCTAATCAATATTCTGATCGGTTATCTGCGTGTGTGTCGCCTCGTTGTCCAATCCTCTAAGTGCTGTAATTCTGTCCAATCAGGAGGCAGCGAACCGGTCACCTGACCAGAGGGGGGTGGAGTCAGAACCTTGCATCAGCTCTTGGCTTGTTTCCTCTTCTGAATGAGCTCGGCGAGGATCTTATACCGGATCATGCACTCCTCCTGTAATCGATACACACGATCCATCAGTTATTGATCGCTTCTCGATCGCCTGTCGAAAGTTCACCCGCCCCCGCCTCACCTTGCTCTTTCCCGGGACCACCTTGGCGATGCGGTCCCAGCGCTCGGGCGTCCCGCGAGGGAACTGCTGCAGAGCGAGTTCCAGCAGTTTCTGCTGGTTCTGAGTCCACACGGCGGGCTCTGGCTGAGGCTCCGCCTCCTCCTCATCCACCGCCGCCGGGTCAAAATCTCTCTGCCGACGACCTCTGACCTTCACCTCCCCCCCGTCCGAACACTTCCTGTTCCTCCTGCGAACCGTCGGTGCCTCCACCTCCTCCTCCTGTTCCTCCTCACAAGCCTCGCTAACCCTCTGAGTCATCACGCTGTCGTCCACATTATGTGACTTCACAGGAAGAGGAGGCGCCTTTAGCTCCGACAGTTTTACCAGACCTGAAACACGAGAGAATCGCAGTACGGCTGATGTAACCGGACAGAACCCGACAGTAGAACCAAAGAGTAGAACGTGACAGTCCTATAAGGAACTTGGACACATATGTAAACGACTGACGTTATTACTGGTGTCAAAAATGTAACAACATATTTTTACAGCGTCTTATTGGGTCATCTACAAACTTTGTTCACGGTCATCAGTAATCAAAGCTACGCCACAGGAACGCGACCTGGAAATCAGAAGTTTATCGACGTTGAACTGTGGCGACATTTTTGTCCAGAAGGCAAGCTGGAGGTGGGCGGAGTTACCTGAGGTGTGGCTCACGCTGTCTTTCATCTGTTTGACTTTAGCCGTCACCTGTAGAAGAAACAGACTCTGTTACAGGAAGCAGAGAAGGTCCAGGAGAGCATGTTCCTGTTAAATGACGCCTCTCTGTATTTAATCATTAGTGATTATTCATCTCTGGCTCTTCCACAGCACGTCTTCCTCCCTGATTTGAACTGATTGGCAAAGATGATGATAGGAGAGCCTTCACAGGAGAGTGCCAGTCCAGATCAAACACACTTACATCGCTGACAGATCGACCCAGCTCATGAGCAATCTTCTCCCAGCGGCCCGGAGTTCCACCTGGGAATTTTACCATCAACCTGCTGAGGAGACTCAGCTCGTCTTCAGTCCAATCGGCAGCCTGAGGACAGACAGACAAAGAGCGTTCGCAGAGGCTGGATCGCGTTTAACAGAACCAGAACAAGTCGTCTTTAATGCGTGATGTGAGCAATCAATACGCGATCAATAACCTTCTTCTTGGGGGCTCTGCGGTCCTGCAGCCAGTCGTCCATCTGCTCCTCGATGTCCTCGATAGATGTGGTCGGGTCATAACTCTGGGTGTGGTTCTGGTTCTCTGCCGATGGCTCGTAAACGGGAAACTCCACCTTCGGCTTCTTCACCTTCAGCCGCTTCTCTCCTAGGAGGACGGGTTAGTGATTACTGATTGATTACTGATCACTCTGAAGGAAAACTGGCAGCTTGAAAGCTGATTATTGATCAGCTGTTCTTACGTGGAGCCACTTCCTGCACAGCTTCAGCTTCTCTCTGCTCCTGCTTCATCTGCTGATAGTCCTCATAGTACTGCTTCACCTCCTGCAACAGAGAGACTGGGTCAGAACCAGGAGCACCAGAGCCGGGACCAGAAGGGATTTCCACTGCTACGTCGTCAGACTGTGGGACAGGAAGCTTTCATGTTTCCATGGATACAGCTCTATCTTGCAGCCGTCACCTTTTCGCGGTCTGTGCCACAGATCGCCACATTAACCAGCTCAAAGCGTACCAGTACCGGGGGGGTGTTCCCGTTACATCGGTTGTAACAGGAGGTCGGCTGTGTAAGTCCATAGGAACCTCTGAATCTCAGCTACAAGCTCGTATAAACTGTTTCTACGAACACCAAACAGCGAAAACAACAAACAGTTAACGGTCACATCATTTCACGAAATGTCCATAAACAAACAGAACAGAGCCTCGTGAGCACGGGCTAACCGAGCGAACAGTACAGAAAGCAGAGATTTCGTCACGCTCCGACCAAAGTGTACCAAACCAGCCGCAGAAGCAGACCGCTCGATAATAACAGAGTCGGACTTACTTCTCCTGTTGCTTTCACAGCATAAACAGGCAGCTTGTTTCCTTAATAACTCAATCTCCCACAATGCCTCAGAGCCGTTTCCTGTTAAAAAAATCAAATTTTCTGCCCAGTTACAGATATTTGATTGGACGAGGGTCTTAAATTTAGTACCACATGTACTTTTCGTGTTGCAACATCTGATTGATGGAACTCACGTAAACACGACGACGTTATCGTGATTCTATTGGCTCAAACGATTAAAAAGAGGTGTCGATCATGCAAATCGGCCAATAGAAGCCCGAGTTACAGCCGCTCAGACTTTAAAGGGAAAAGGTGTACCTGAGAGTGGAGGCGACTCTTGACAAATACTCCAATAAGCCAAAGATTTTTAGCTGTGTAAATAAACTTCAATCATTTCTGCTTTCATCTCTAAATGTAACTGACAGATGGTGCCAAATGCCTGGTTATCATCAACAGTAATCTCTCACTGTTTCACAGCAGAAATCTTTGCACAGATGATGAATGTATTTACTGTCTGAATCATATTTTCAAAGAGGCTCTGTGCAATAAAATGCAAAAATCAATGAGGTGACCTACTTTCCTATGTCCCAGCCTCTTTGACACAGTAACATCTGCTGTGATATTTACAGCTTTGTTCACACAGTTTGTAACTGCAGACAAACACTCCATTGATTTCAGCAGGGAGCCCAGGAGGACCCTCGGGGCTCAGCTGGTTCTGTGCTGACGGTCGTCATCTCTGACGGGGTTTCGTCGACCAATCATATCACTGGAAAATGGCGTCATCACTCCTGGAAGATCCCACTGTGGGTAGAGCAGGAGGGTCTGAAGCATCTGACACGATCCTGTTACAGTTTAATTGTTCTGGTCCTAAAACACCGGCTGACCTGGGGTCAGATCTGCTCTAAATCCAGAGCGTTAAACTTTAAAGAATCCCTCAGATCACAAATGTGACCCTGATCATGTGACCCTGATCAGTGTGTGCACATCTCACCAGCTGTGGATTCAAACAGGCCAAACTTTATTGTCACAGTGGAGCTTTTCCTCCCTCAGCGCTGCTCAGTCTGCACTCGCTCGAATTACATCTAGGTTTGTGACTGGCCCAGACTGCTGCCAGACCTGCCCCCACTCACGTCCTGATAGGCAGAGGCATTGTGGGTATGGCTTACTGAGGAGACCCACCCACTCTTACCTGCACGGCCTGGGGCAGGTTCTTAATGGACAGGTAGATCCAGATGCTGAGCTTCAGAGGGAGGATGTCCTGCCAATGAGGTCGCTCCTGGTCTCTGAAACACACACACACACATCAGACACACACACATACAAACAAAGGTACTCCACAGGTGATGATGTCACACCGTACCTGTCAGCCCGCTCCTGACTGACACACCTGAGCTCCTCTGCAGGTTTGGAGTTCAGCTTCTTCTTCTTCTCCTTCTTCTTCTTACTTAGCAGCTCATCCTGCAGACAGAAGACCGGCCCTCATTGGCTATTTCTATCTGCTCCTTTCGGATTGGCTGGAGCAGATATACCATGACCTCACTCTGATTGGCCAACTCACCAGCTGTTTCTCCAGGTAGATGGACCAAATGACGGCGTAGTGCCCCACGGTGAGGATGACGAAAAGGAGGAAGCCCAGCTCGACGTTGCTCATCTTCCTCACCCGTCTGTAGTAAAACACCGGCTGCCTCCAATCAGGGAGCCCGTTCAGCAGGATGTCGTCATACCTGAGGAGTTACACAACTGTCAGAACGCCAAGCTCTGATTGGCTCTCACTGACTGATGTAAACAGATGTACACACTCACTTGCGGCGCCTCTCCTCATCCTTCAGGACTTCATAGATGGCCACCAGCTGCAAATACACACACGCTAACAGTCATCAGGTCTCATGAGTGTGTTGTTTGTGCTGCTGTTGTGTTTAAGGTTGTTGTTGTTTGTTTAAGGTTGTTGTTGTTTGTTGTTGTTCCCACCTGTCTGAACTGTGTGTCTGCGTTTTCGTCCTTGTTCTTGTCGGGGTGCAGAATCAGGGACAGACGGCGGTACGCCTTCTTTATCTCTGCTCCCGACGCCTCCTGAAGGGAGACAGAGGTCAGAGGTCAGCGTTGGACACCTGAGACCAGGTGATGTTTCCTCTGACAGCAGTGAATGAAGGCCCGTGTGATGGTGTAGAACACGACGCTGATCTGCTGCTGAGTCTCTGTCACGCGGCTCAGGATACACAGCGGCGGCGCCTGCAGCAGAGAGCCCGAGTTAACGGAGACGGCAGATAACCACCGTGGCCACATACCTCATCTCTGACGGCGTTTGAGATAACTAAGAGAAAACCTGGATATGATGAACTTCCTGTGACTCGTCTTTATTTGAACATTTACTTTCTCGCTGCTGATTCCGTCTTGTCATGTGACATGTAACAGCACCTCCCGCCAGGGTTCCTGTGATGTCACAGGTGTAGAGGAAGTGGTCAGCAACGCGATGAGCACCTGCATTATAATCAGGCAAAGCTAGATAAAGGCACCTGGTGACCAATCAGAGACGGCCTCTTCAGCCCATTTATTAAAAGAAGAAGAAGAGTCATTGTGTTTTTTTCATCGGCCTGAAAAACACCAACTTCCTCTGAGCAGCTCAACGCCGCCTGATGTCAGAGTCCGACCGCCGTCTGCATCACAGAGCAACCTGCTGCTGTGTGAACTGCACATGCTCAGAAACACAGCATTACATTAATAAGCAACCAATAACGGATCAATAACAGCCTCCCCACCCACCTGGCTCCACCTGCTGCAGGTTCTATCGATCAGGTTAAAAAACACATGATCAGGTAACATCTGGTCTGATTATTGATCTTCTCTAACGGATCTATCAGCTGTGGTCGTCGCAATAATCTTTCATTATGACAACAGTTAACCAGACCCGGCTCGGCACGGACCTGCTCCACGTTCAGGAACTGGTAGAAGGTCTGCGGGATCTCCTCCACCAGGTCCAGCAGCTCCAGGTCCTCGTCCCAGGCGCTAAGAGGGGGGACCGCGGAGACCAGCAGGGCCAGGCAGACCAGCAGGAGCCCCATCCCCGAGGACCCGCTCATGGATCCGTCTACAGAGACCATAGAGACCCGGGGACCCGATCGCTCCGACAGCCACCTCACACGCTCCGGAACATCCGGCTCTTCTTCTTCGTCTGTGGTGTTCATGACTGCGAGGAGCAGCGCCCCCGCGCGGGCCCGCTTCAGCTCCGCGCGCCTCTTCAGTCACGTGATTGTGCTCCGCCCTGATGAGTACTGACGTCATTTCACTTCCTCCAAACGCTTGAGAGCGATAATGAAACATTTAGCTTTACTCAGGTTTCATGGAAACAAGTCGCTCGTTTCTGACAGCGTCTTATCAAACTGACTGACTGAGAGAGACTCGCTCATCTGAAGTTCTCAGACTTCTCCACTTTCAGGACAGAAATCTACAATTTGTTCCCCTCACAACAAGAAAACCATTCATATTTGTAATATTTTTAATGTCTTTATTTAATTATTCAGAGTCACTGTATCTCTCACTGTTTTTCCCCTTAATCGGTATTTCTTCCTATGTTTTTAATTATACACACCCATCTTCTTCTGTATGATAATTTTACACTACAATTGTACGATGCTTGTTGTTGTTAAAAGTTTCTCTTGAAATAAAGTTGGAGGGAAAAAAGATGCATTATATCTGTAATATTTGGGTTGTTCCAGCAGCGACTCACAGTTACCTTTACTCATTTCAGTTTCAGTGGACAACAAACGCTCTTTCCACTTAACATACCAGATGTTTTTGGTAGGTGGAAAGCATCTCTGTGCCCCGCCCACTAACCCTGTCAGAGCACAGGTGAAGAACCATCAGTGGTTCGGTCTGGACTCATAAGAATCTTAAAAAGAAAAATCAAAGTGAATCACAAACTAAAATATGTTTTGCTGAAAAGTTTTTCCTCCAAATTCAGAGTTGTGCATACGTCACAGGATGACATCAGCATGAAGAGGCTGAGTGTTTGGGACGTGTTACAGCAGTAAAAACAGCAGCTGCAGTTTTCATAAACTCAGTTTTATTTCTGTTATTACACATTCAGGCCTACAAAATAAAAGCAGCATCACTGGCAAGCTTTTATTGTGAAGTAGCAACAGCAGGAAATATTTCACAGTAACTACGTAAAGGTCCAGTCAGGCAGCTCAAGCTCGAGCTGGCTGGTTCCAGGTCCAGCTGCCGGTACTTCTACAGGTTCTGCTCTGGTTCAGTGTGCTCAGAGCTCTTGGTGTGAGGACTAATCCAGTTCAGATGGGCTAAACAGACCACACTCTCTGCACCTGTATGTCCACACACCTGTTGCCACAAGGCGTGCACTCTATGAGGCACCACCTCCCTCGCGGTCTCTGTAGAGTTCTGCAAGCTTCCGAAACTTTGGCCCCCACTCACTCAGGAAGTGGTAGCTCTGCTCCGACTCCAGCGAGGTTAACGAGCTAAACGAGCTCAGCGACACAGCAGCTGACCCGCTGCCCTCCAAAGCGTACGTCTGCACAGAGTCAAAGGGTGGTGCCGTCATGTCCAGGTTGGCCTCCCGGAGCCGGTCCTTGATGAACTCCTGGAACAGTTGGTGTTTATCTTTCCTGGACGGCGGGGGCTCAGCGGCGGTGGCATGGTTGCTCCGTTTGGTCTCGTTCAGGTGTCTCAGCGTGAACATGTCGAAGGCCTCGGTGTCCTCCTCGCCACCGCCCTCATCGTCATAACAAACAATATTCTCACGAACATCTCGCTCATCGTCAATAATCAGAAGCTCCTTCCTTCTGCGTCTGATGGCACCTGTTACCACAGCGACACCTGAGGGCAGACGAAGGGGTGGAGTCATCTTAAAAAGTTAACAAGGCAGAAGTGATGGCGGCAAAGTCGAGTAATTTTAAATGACTGAAACTCGAGTGAAGTTCTGCAGCACGACCCTGGATGTGGAAGTTTTCATCTTCCTGAAAGTGACACAGGTTCAGAATTCCACACGCAGAATATCAGAATCCTGCTTTACTCCTACCTTATTCCTTGTGTGATATTTGTTGTTGTTCTCTGCACTGGTAGAGTTGCTGTCGTTTGCTTCCCTGCTACAGACCAACGAACATGGTAATCTGAACAGCTTCCAGCTATCTTCATAGATAATTGGCAAACCTTCTGGAGGAAACCTGGTCTTGTTAGGAGAGACGGCATCCATCCCACTTTGGATGGAGCAGCTCTCATTTCTAGAAATATGGACCAATTTATTAAACCCCCCAAAATATGACTATCCAGAGTTGGGACCAGGAAGCAGAGTTGCAGTCTTACACGCCTCTCTGCAGCTTCTCTCCTCCTGCTACCCCCCAAACCCATCTCCATAGAGACTGACAAACAGACAAAATTCACAATGAAACTATTACATTAAAAGGTCGTCTGTTCGAACCCATTTTATGTCAGAAATTCTCCAAAGAGTCATTGGAGGAGTTTTTGACTGTCGGCTTTCTCTCTGATGCTGTACGACCTCACAGTGTAACACAGCTCGAGGTGGCTGCTGTCGTGAATGGGCGCTGTGTAAATAAAGTTAAACTGCATTGAAATGATGCTGTTTGCGTGTAGAAGAGCACTCCAGGTTTTCTTATGCAGCGTCTGACTGGCAGCTGATTGGATCGTTTTCACAGACCCCACCAAACCCTAACCCTAACACCGCCTTGACCCTGACAAGATCGTACAGGTGACGCTGAGAACAGCTGGTCGGGGTAATGTTCCTGACAGACATGTGAAAGCTGAGCCCGTCAGTGTCCTAATGAAGTCATCATCATCATTTATAAAGCACTCCACAGCTGACACAAAATGCTGTACACTGGGAATAAATAATGAAAAAACATAAAATATACCCAATAAAATAAAAAACAGGAGAAAAACTAAAAGGTGAGCTCGCTGCTTTCAGGTGACTTCAGATTTGGTTCTAGTTTCATCAGTTTGATGATCGACTGCAGCTTCAGCTAGTTTTTTTATTTTACCTCATGGACAGAGGTTCTG
>VUQQ01065365.1:0-11468 GCA_015108535.1 Steatocranus sp. 'ultraslender' AB-2019 | reverse complement strand
CCAGGCCAATCCTAACGGGAGCTGGAATTGGCACTCGGGGTTCAGGAGGTCCAGAGCCCCGCCGCAGCGATCTCAGGTTCCGATAATGTTGACTGCGAAGGTTTAACCTGAGCGGGCATAGGTAGCGAGGCCGAGGAACGTCATCGTCAAAGCCGACCATAGGCACCAAACAGGCATCGATGGGATCCAGAAAACGCCGAGACGCAGACAGCCTTGGGAAAAATCCATGCACTGGTCGGAAAACGGCAGAATAATTCTTTAGGTAAACCTTTAACTTCACCAGGCGACCGCTTCGTTTACCCCGACGACGATGACGTTTTCGCCGGGAAGGTAGCGTGGGAACCCGGTACAGGTAACCAGGAATTTCCGAAGCAAATGGAGGCAGAGGTTGCTGCCCGCCAGCTCCAAAGGACACAATATTTTGGACCACAGGTTTAAGGTCCAATAGTGTCTGGCGATCATACCTCAGCAGAGACTTTGTTTCGTGGATGACACAAATTAGAATTAACATAAACATAAACAGGAACAAACTTGGCAGTGATAGACGAGCAGCCACACACACCGGCGCCATCTTAGTCGAACATTTTACACTGACATAAGTTGTGGTGACATTTTTATTACACTCTGGGTTACTGTAGTATTACATCAGCAGTTGTTACAGTGCTTCTAAGCAGACAGAATAAAACTAGCAAACCATAGTGTTTGTACATCATTGGTATCGCACTGTGGCAACAAGGGTCTGACATGTTCATCTGTTTATCAGATGCACTTGTCATTTGTTTTGTCACTGATGTGCAGTCAGTAGGTCCTGACATGTGTTGTGCAGTCCCCTTATGTAATCACCCTCTGGGCTTTACTTTATAGCACAGACAAGGTGAGTGGCCTTGAAAAGGGCCACTGCTGCCAGAAACTGTATATCAGCATCAGTGCACCGTAATAACAGCGAATGATTATTGGTATCTGTAGCTGATCTTGAATCAAGGTTGACATATCTATATTACATGAGAGCATGGGACTGTTTACAGCTGCAGGTATATATATTTATATATATATACATATATACATATATACACACACACGTTTCAGTCAGGGTCATTTCAAAAGAAGAGTGTTCTTTACATATCCATTAATGTATTTTTGGGAGTCAGACTGAGTTCTGGGATATTCTTGCTTTTAAATGTGCAAATATGAAAAGCATCCATATCCTTCCCTGAGCATGTATTTAAAGCCAGCGGCAGGAAGAGCAGCAGCAGCAAGTCCACGTGCAAAGCAGGCATCAGTGATAATGGATATAATTCATTAAGTGAGAAACAGCATGAGGAGGAGCAGCTGTGGTGTTTGGTTGGAAAGAACCTTACAGATGCACAGCAAATTTGGGGAAGCTAAAGTGGCTTAGATACCATGACCTATGGAAGATTTCCCAGTTTGATGTATAGAAGATTGTCAGCTGAGCTGAGCCATAGGCTGATCTGCCTGTCTATTCTATTTTTAGAGTCTAATGTGCTGGCTCACATTCCTAATGCAAATTCCTCTCGTGTGTTCGAAAAGCTTCAAATTCTAAACAGTTTTTCCTTCTAGGTTAAACTTCAACCATTGCCTCATTATTCGCTAATACCTACACTGGTATGTTTTAGAAGTGTGGTCAAATAGACTCATTATCCTGCCATCCACTAAGGTCAAAGTGACAAATTTACTTAATCCTACCAAAAGCACTTAAAAGGTTGAAACTTAAATGAGATCAGTGCTTTGTGAACACACCTGCAGAATGTGTCTCACGTTGCCGTTCACCTTTCCCACTATTACATCAGCTTCTTGAAACCATTGCCGGTGATTGGAGGAAGTATGGTGGTGAGCAAGACTTACAATCAGCAAGCAAGACGAATGACAATGAAGGCTTTCCCATTTTTCTCTCTGCTGTTGTTTAACGGAGGCTGGCAACTGCACAGATGCAGAGTGCTCATCTTTTCCCCTCCTTTGGAGGAAGTGACATGCTGGGTTGTTGCCATGGTTACTACCTATGTAAGTCAACCAATTTTTGCTAATACAGCACATTGCTACTGTTTCGAAAAGCACACATTATAGTTGTTTAAAGGGTGATATTCTCTTTAATAAATACCTTTGAATATACAAGTAAACAAATGTCTTTTAGCTGACTAGATTTTTAATTTCTTAAAATGCCTCTATATGAAAGGGACTTAGAAATAACATTTTATTAAGGCATTAGTTAAACTAAGCTGTATTCTTTTTTCCTGTGCATGAGCTCATTGTAAAAAAATGTATATATCACTTCACATATCACATATACCACAGTGTAAATGTTTTAAATGTTGTTTTTGGCTTAGCAAGGAGATCTGAACATGTAGCTCTGCTCTCTCATGCCAAGCGATGTGAAGCCTATTGAAAGCAATCATTTAACTAAAAGGAGCCCATTCTAAAGCATATAGTTTTTGGTTTGCGGGAATGAACAATCTCTCCGTCCTTAAGGTTTTTAAGCGTGAAGAAGCTTTGCCTTCTTCTAAACACCTGTGCCACTTACTAAAGGTGTGTGACCGGATAACCAAAGCTTGGTCAAATGTGGCTCACTAGAAGCTGGAGTAGAAAGGGAACTCAGAAAAAATCCAGCATGACAGATTCTTAATATTCATATTCAGATACCTCTTGAAAGATTATGGACATTAATGTTTACTTCAATAATAATCCTGGACTGTATGAGGCATTTATGTTTAATGTACAGAAGAAGCTGTCCTCCAGTCAAGAACATGCTTGAACATACAACATAGGATTGATGCAGCCAAAAGAAACGTGAAAGTGACTAAATAAAATAATAAAACCAGTATAGATCAAACTGGCTGAAAGAAACCTTGCCTTAGATCCAAATTTGGAAGTTTCTAATACAAACTACATATTATTTAAGATTTGATCAGATTTGACTTTAGAGGTTAAGGGGATGAGATGTAAATTTAAATTTATAATTAGCACTTCATCCTGCAGTAGAGAAAAGCTCAAAAGTTTTTCTTTTCTCTAAAGATACACAGGAACCCTGGTGCTGGCAATACACCCGGTTAATTACTGCAGTTTTGTGAAAGGCAATTAAGTTCTTTTAAAGCCCATTTCGAATCAAATTTTGCCACCTGGAAGCGATGTTGGTAGTTATGTGCCAACCATTTTCATGCTCTTGTCTAAATAAATACAGTGATAAAAGGGTTGCACATACAACTACCAATAAACTTGAACTTTAACTTTAGTGGTAAATGGGACATTTGAATAAACAGCATTCATCAAATGAACTGTTTGATCTGATAAAAACTGCTTCAAAGATTTTTAGGGCTCAAAATAAGGTTAAAATCACTTTCTTGCTTGAAGTCATGATTACATTATGAATGTGCCAAGCTACATGTTTTCTACAGCAGGTATACCTTCCAGCACATAATTGAAACTGTTGTGAACTCCAGCTGCACTGTACATCACAGGTACAACATGGAAGCTCCTGGTTAGGTTCTTAATTGGCTTTTTTGGAGGTAGCTGTCAAGCTCAGGAGAGACTCAGAAGCAGACCGTCTCAAAACTTCACAATTTATTGACAAACTGACACCAAGTGCAGATATATACAGGTGAAGGTCACAGGAAGGGGGTCTCCGGGAAACACAGGCACGGGGAGGGAAACACACAGGGCTATGTACAATGATCCTCCTCAGGTTAGCTCTCACACTCCGGCTTTAAAGCTCACCGTAGCGGACGTAACAGGCTGGTAAGTTGAGTCTGACACAGGGAGAAAAGAGCAGGTAAGTCACAGCACGAATGAAACTCTGAAGATAGCTAGAGTCTAGTGATGACACTGACGAGTGTTACACAATAATCCAGCGAAGAAGAATTCTCAGCAGCCGCCTTAAGAAGTGAGCATGGTGATGAGATGATTGCTTGCAGGTGTCAGAGCCAGGGGCTGGAGTCGTCATGACTCCGCCCTGGTAGAGCGCAGTGCGCGGGAGGAGAGAGAGAGACGCAACACAACAGAAAACACTTGTAGCCATACAGAGTCAGCGGAGAAGGCACAGGGACCATGACAGTAGCAGCCTTTGCGATTGCACTTCCATCCTCACTCATCTTGTAATGAAAATCTTGAAAAGCTGCTGAAATGGGTATTTAAAAGGAAAGGTAAGCATGCACTTGACCCCAAGTAATTTGCACACAGAGATGTTGAGGAATTTCTTTAGCCTTTGCTTTAACATCTAGAGCGAATGAAAATTGGACCCGGATGCTATTTATCTCTTCATCCCCAAATTTTAGGCATACACTTAAAAGAGAGTGTTGTGTGATCGTCTAGAAGGCTGGAGAGTGGACTCTTTGACAAACAAACAAAAAAGGATAAATGCTTTATTATTATTGTAAATATATTTTTATCAAGTTCGTTATTTTCATAGACATGCTCCCCTTTGGATGTGTTTTCACACTTGTAACTTACATTCTTTATATAAGCACAATATAGGAAAGTATTGGAATCTGGAGATGTTAAACATTTTTTTGGACATAGACGGATCAAACGAAATGATCACAGAGTTTGAATGACTGCAGTAGTGTATCATACAGCAGGCATTACAGACCATGCTATTGACTTCACAGAAAGCAACAAGTAGCTCAGGGCTATCAGATACAGATATTAAGATGTGTAGAATAATAGGACTCAAATTACCTTTGTGGCCCTTGTTGCAAAGCAAAACATAGAAAGATGGTTTGGTGCATGCAACAACTACACAAAAAAGCCAGCATGAGATAATTCACTTAGTTATTGTATTTATGTATGTATGGTTATAGCTATTTATTTATTTATTGGCAGATCTTATGTTTGAATCCCTTACCTGCCACTGCATTAGTCATGCCTTTGCTAGTTTCAGGGTTGGACCTCTTTTTGCTTTCACAACTGCTTTGAGTGTTCATAGTGTTTTCAGCTGCGGAGTGAATCTTCAATCTGCACAGCAATAATAAAGAATCCTTGAACCTGCCTTAACAAAACCTTGGTCCTCAAGGTTTTCTACTCTTAATGTAAAATTAGTGGTGGTTATAAGTGAGCATGCAGTGTGCATCTGTTACCACTAATAACACTTCTACCAACATTTCATTATTGAGTTTTTTTAGTAGATGTTAGGTTTTGTATTGTTGATTGTCATTTATGCTTAGAAATATCTACTTATATATGCTTGGAGTTTTATAATTAGGTGTAGATTGGTAGAGGTTTGATCCTTAATAGTCTGCAAACTTTGTGTGCATTCCAGAGTGTTCTGGCATTCACACCCACATCTTGGGAGCATGGGAGAGGTCGTACCTTCTCTTATTGTTTTATGGTAGGATAAACGTATCTGTATCTGTTTTAGGCTAAGTACCTTTTGTTTAGATGAACTGCTGGACTTCCAGGCCAGCAGGTTTAGGGAAGTCATTCATGGGGTCACATCTTAATGAACCTATGCATATTCATGTAACCACAATAAAAGAGCAGTGTTACGGGAGAGCGGACGAGAGCAACTGGGGTCAAGTGAAGGAACGGCGCTTGTCCGGTTCTCTCCCGTGCACGAGAAACATAAAGAACTTTGCCTACTCGTGTCTTGCTTTGCTGTGTAATTACATTGTCTTCAACGTTCCAGCAAATAGGGTTAAGCTACAAACCTATCAGGAATTACTAATGTAAAAAAAGCCAGTGGTTTTATTTATATATGTTTATATATAAATATATACGGTGGCCCCTAGAGACAAAGCAGAGAGAGAAAGAGAGCCACAAGCCACAACACAATAAAATATAAATTAAAATATGCAAAACAAAAAGAAGATGCACATTCTCTATCACATAAGCCTGGGAAGATTTTTTGGGAGAGTGTTTTCCTGCTTGGAATTGCACACATAGGATTCACAGCATGAGTAAACTTTCTGAATTCTTTATAATCTGCAACTACAAATAATTGTGGATGATTACTATACCTTTCTAATGTGACGATGTTGTCTCTTGTTGTTGTCCCTGGCTCTCTTTCTCTCTCTTTCCCTCCCGCTCTGTTCCTGTGCTACTGCGAGTGTACTACTGGCCAGAGTGCAAGTCAGAGGGCAGATCTCCTCGGACCTGTGGCACTTAGGACACCTATGATAAAAGCATCCCAGAAACTCCCAGACCCACCTCTCTCCGTCTCTCTCCGAGTAACCGTCTACAAAGTATGGGCTTATTTTTTCTCTCTCTTTCCGTCTTTAACGTGTATGGAATAGGGATTTGAGCTTCCCACTCCAACCACTGAATGGACGCGTGTGAGTAAGCTTTGGACAGACGCCCGTAGTTTTCGGGGGAGGGGATGGCCACAGTGTTTTTGGGAAGGAAATTAGTGAGGAACACTCATGCACACAGAAGTTATAGTGACGCGTCACAACCTCATTTTGATTTTGTACCCGAGATCCTCCGTGCTGATGCTCCGCAGTCTGCTCCTCCTCCTCCTGCCACCCCTACCAGTAATGATGCTGCACTTATCTTTGAATCGTTTACACATATTTTTTAATTTATTTATAGGGCTGATTCATACGTTCAACGAGGCAGAGAGCTTTATTAATACAACATCAGATTGTGACATATTCAGTTTTATGTAAATTATCTTAAAAATTTAATTGAACAAATTTTTTTTTAATTTATAGGATCGGTTCATCCCGGTCAATTACCTCTGAGTCTCCTGACGCGCAGCCAACAAAGTTTGGGTGTGATAGGAGGGAGAGCTCGGGATGCTTCAACTCCCTCTGTTGGGTACCAAGTGTGAAAGAAAAAAAAACAGAGAATGTATTATTTTTTTAAAGAGAGAGAGAGAGCGCAAATTGATCTAACTTTTCTACAACACGTTATGCCACTCCAGATCGGGAGGGGCAATATAGCATGGATCGGTTGAATGACTACGTCATATCCTGTGTATTTAAAAAAAGAAAAAACTCAATTCGATTTACCTTCCTCCTCCTCTGTCTATAGCGGTGACCCGGCTCAATATATTCCTGATTCCCTTTGTCATGAAATAAAAAACAAAAACAAAAAGAAAAGAAAAGAAAAGAAAAACACAACAAAAAGCGACAATCTAGTACATGATAATACCGCTCCAGGTCGGAAGGAGCGCTATAGCCAGGATCGGATGAATTACTATGTCATATCCTTGTATTTAAAAAATGGCAGAGACCTGAGCATGTAATATTTACCTTCACTTTTAAGATCTTTTTTGTAATTCTTCTCTTCCTGGTGTACGTCAACAACAATAACTTCATCATCATCTTCTTCTTCTCTCCCTTGTTGCGATCTTTCACGTACAATGTTACTCAGCTCCAGAGGATCTACAGGGATGACGTCATCGAAATTGCCTTGAAAAATGGGTTTATGCTTCTTCTCACACTTCGATCTATAGCATCTGTAAGTAGCAAGTTTACAAAGTTTCAAAACGCTGACATCGAAACAGAACTTATTTAAAAAAGCACACAAAGACAGACACATACCGTAGTCCAAATGAGTGAATTTGTCTGTGTATAAATCGGTGTCTAAAAGAACATGTGCAAATTATTAGCAATAGATCTAATAAACTTTGATGATATATAATTTATCTCTTAAAATAAGGCTCTTAAAAAAAGGAACTCAGTGGAGATGTGGTGGACAACACTAGAGACCAACTTCTAACCCATAGCACAAGTCACCATCAAGTGCGGGATCTACCAAGGAGATTCTCTGTCACCACTGCTGTTCTGCATAGGCCTAGACCCCCTCAGTGAGATCATTGACAAGACTGGCTACGGATACCGACTACGGAGATCTCTGTCCATAACAGCGCAGTCCTAGGGACAGCTAAGATACTGCGCAGGACCCTCAAGCTCCCAGGCCGCTAGACCGCCTGCAGGGGAATTTACACACATATATATATTGTATATATACAATTCACAGATGGGAGAGGGAATAGTGAAGGGCAGCAGCAATGGCGTCTGATGGGACATATTGGATCGGTAGGCATACTGCAGGGGATCCAGAGTGTCTGGAATGTTACTGTCTGGAATAGGCCACTACCACTCTGTAGCACCTGACAGTACTGTGTGATGCGGTCCAGCAGATCCAGAAGAGTGTGCTCATGATGACTCCTCCAACTACAACGGTGCACTTGGATAGACCAAACCAGTCCCCCAATGTTATGCCAAAGGTTGTAAAGGTATTGCTGTGCAATGGAGACCGAACACTGGAGACTCTTGCAATACTAGATGATGGCTCAGAATGAAGCATCATTTTACCACAAGCTGTTCAACGCTTGAACCCCTCAGTCTGAGACACTTACCCTGCGGACTGTCCACCAAGTGGTAGTGTAGCCTCGCAGTGCCTCAGTTTCCTTCCAAGTATCCTCCCCCTACAAATCTGGGGAGAAGTATCATATACACAAGGCATTCACCGCTGATGCTCTTGGTCTCTCAGAACATTCGCAACCAGTGAAGATTCTCCAACTTCACTATAAACACTTGCGTGACTTACCTCTGCCTTTGGTAAACCATGTTCAACCTCTTCTGCTTATCGGCTCTGACATGCCTCATCTCCTCACACCCACAGAACCAGTTCATTTGGGTCCGGCAGGGGGACCCATCGCTGTCTATGCCAAGCTTGGTTGGTCGCTCCAAGGTCCTACCAGTATTGACCAGACCCCTGCATCCGAGCAGCAGTGCCTGTTCACAACAACAGTGCCGACCTGCGAGCCTTTCAGGAATGTTGAGCATCTTTGGCAGATTGATATGCTGCCTTATGTGAGCGAGAAGCAGGTAACTGGATCGACGCAAGATCAGCAAGCTCTAAAACCTACTCCAGACACCAACCATCTGGGTCACTGTTGATGGGATACAGAGGTATGCCACACCACTGCTTTGTCGCGCCAACTCCACCACGCTTCAAATACAGACATCGACACACTGAGGAATGTCTACAAAACACTCACCTGTCAGTACGATCGGCTAGGTTATACAGTATAGTGCCATTCACCACACAAGCCAAGATTCTGTTACAGGATCTTTGGAAGGAACAGCTCGGCTGGGATGAAGCAATCCAGCCACCTAGCCTTCGTGACAGATGGCTTGCCTGAGAACAGGAGATTCCTGATCTTATCCAGATTGAAATTCCTAGATGTTATGCACCAGTGTCTGCTGATTCATCTGCTTCAAGCAGAGATCATCACATCTTTTGCAATGCTTCGGAGAGGGTCTGTCACTTACCAGCAGACTGAAACTGCTCAAAAAGAAGTCTATGTTGCCTTTGTACTGGCTAGATCAGAAACAAAGAAACAGTTGTCCATGCCGTGGTTGGAGTTGAGTGCTGCTCTCACTGGTGCACAACTAGCTAGTCTCCTTCAAGCTGAGCTCACGCTACCCATCCAAAAGATTATTCTCTGGTCAGACTCTACTACTGTTTTCCACTGGATCAAGTCAGCTATAACGTTTTTGTGGGCACACGGGTGTCGGAGATCCAGAGACTTACAGATGGGAGTACCTGGAGATATGTAGATAGTGCGAAAAACCCTGCTGATGACATTACCCGGGGCAAGACCTTGAAGGAGCTGTCACAACCACACCTGTGGCACTAAGGCCCTGAATCTTTACGTCAATCAGAGCCAAAGGATGGTGAGCTGAAGAAACCATATTTCTGTGGACAGGTGATGGTTAACTCCTGCCCTCAACTTCCTGATATTGGCATGTTCTCTGCCTGGAAGGATCTCATGCAGATGACAGAGCGGTCGCCACATGGGGCAGCTGCTCTGAATTGTGGCTGCTGCCCTTACATCTTTTACACAGAGACACAGACAAAGAAAATTCCACAGACTCTTACATGTTGGCCCCTCTCACAAGGGGGCTATACCTTCTCCCTCACAGAGAGAATTATGACTGTGAGGTAGTCAGACTCAAACGTCAAGGAAGGTGGTAGGGAAGCAGACTACGCAGTTCTTCGGGTTTCCAGAGGTGAGCAATTTATTTTCAGTGTACTCCATTTAATAGTGATGGGTCCAGCAACACTGACGCACCGGCGCATGTATCTAGCTCACAGAGCAAAACCTGTATCGGTGCGTGTGTCGCTTTAAGAAAAAGTCACGATACAGCTGCTGTATCGCTCATTGCCACAAAATGGAGCCCAAAAGAAAAAGAAAAGTTTCTGCTGTGTGGGATCATTTCGATCTTTTAACTGCAAATAAGGTAACTGTTTGTCAGTCCTTGTTTCAGTGTAATCTATCAGAATAGGAAAAACAGCAATGTGACTTGCAGTGTAAATTATTTATTTCATTGTATGCAGGTTAAATGTCGCATCTGTTCTGCCGAGCTTACGTACACAAACAAAAGTACCTCCTCAATGTTAAGGCAGGAGACAAACACACCAAGAATGAATACAGGTAGGCCTATATATACAATGTGAGACGTGTAAAGTGGCATAAGATAATATAATAATATTATCTTATGCCACGTTATACCTCTAATTAAAGATTATTATACTCATGACTCAGAAGAAGGTGACAACTATTAGATTTATTAGACTGATTTGTATTACATTAGACTGATGATTTATTGTGAATGAATACTGCTGATTTATAAAGAGAAAACTGTTTGCAGAGAATCATTATTTGTCTTATTTGTCTGATTAGAAAGAACAGAACATACTGCACAGGAAGCCAAGGTCATAACTTAGGCTCACTGAGAGAGAGAAAGCATGTGGATGTTTAGGTTTTTATGACTAGGTGGGGGCCAGCAGTATGGAACTCCAAAGTGTTCAAAATTAAATAAATAAATAGGACATGATGAAATAAATAACTATGTGAATAAATAAGACACAGATATGTAATGTGAGAATGATATTGTGAAATAATGGAACACATTTTGAAAAAAAAAGCTCATTATTGTGAAATATATTGCATTCTGCTATATAAATTTACTTATTATTGTGAAATATTATTTCATGGTCATTATTTTTCACAATAACAGAGATTATTCCTGAGGTATTTTATTTATTTCCATCCCTTTTTAATCCAAAATGTCCTTTTTTCAAAGTCAGTCTTTATTTCAAAATCCCGTTTTTCCCAATGGCCTATTTATTTCATAATGCGACTTTTCAGCAGAATGACTTTGTCTGTCAGTCAGTGTGAGTGGGCTGGGCCTTTGCTATTGGCTTATCGTTTACTATCGACTAGTTTTCCTGGTTACCTGCTCCGCGGACGGCTGCTACAGGTTGCAAAAACGTGCTAGGTCAAAAGTCACGGAGGATGGCGGAATGGTGTGAACTTCAGTCAATTCTGCTCATTTTAGCAGATCAGATAGAGAGGGAGCAGTTACCTGTAGATACTGTTCTGAGTCGTTTAGATGATGTTTCTGAAACGCTTGAGATAATTGCTCTTCAAGATGTTAGCATCGATGACAACATTGTCGAAAGTTTAAGATCAATTCAGCACCGTGTTCGTTTGGAATACGCTG
>VUQQ01065357.1:0-10221 GCA_015108535.1 Steatocranus sp. 'ultraslender' AB-2019 | reverse complement strand
CAAAAAGGGCGTAAACACAAAGCGCGGACCCACCGAAACATCAGAATCAGCGAGCTGTCGGCTTTCAGCCCCGACCGTGTTCGTGCCGTCGGGTAAGAAAGGCGACATCTCACTGATTCTGATCCGCGGGTCCGCGCTTTGTGTTTACGTCTTTGTGCAGAAGCCGTGTACCTGCTCTCATTTACTGTTTTAAATGTTTGGTGGTTGTCAAAATTTTGTGACGTTTCACCTGAGATTCTGGAATTTTGGGCAAAATACATTTATATAAAAAAATCGATTCAGGATTTTAATGAATCAATATCACGTTATCCAAGCCAGAATCGATTTTAATCGATGAATTGATTATTAAAACCCACCCCTAGCTTTAAGCCTTTTTTTAATGCTTGACCTGCTTAAAGACAGGATGGTGTAAACGCAGGCTGTCGACGTTAACACCTGATAGCTGCTTTTGTTCTCATAAGCCTAAAAGTTAAAGTAAATGATGTGAGACAGATAAATTATTTCATTATCACAGCAGAGTTTAAAATTATAATTGCTGAGCTGCATTAGGGAGCCTGGAGGTGGTTTTAGCACACTAATATGTGCAGCAAAGTGGGCGTAATCCTCTGTAAGTGGGTAATCAGCAGCACAGACTGTAGCACAATGCGCAAGCAGGGGATTTGGTTTTTTATTGAGCTTTTAGGACCTAAAAAGTTAGAAGTAACTACACGTGGTCTTTTTTTTAGAAGTAATGTGATCTGTCAGTATGATCTGTCTGTGTCAACACTTCACATTAAGGAAAAAAAATGGGCTACACTATAAGCAAATGAACACCTTGAAGACTGAAGCAGAAAAGCCTAGAGGGGCATCTGCTTTTCAGACATTTTAAAGCGGAGGAGTTGAATCCGTCCTCAGGGGGAGCATGCAGAAAATCTGGAAAGTTTCCAAGCTGGTCACTTTAAAGGAATGTGACACAGCATGTAAATCTGTTTTATTTATATACTGAACTGGATGATATTGAAAGTGAGCAATAAATTGTTCTTCCTGTTTAACATATGGCACGCCATGCTTTATAAAGAGTGATTGGATTCTTTTTCAAACTATAGATCTAACATGGCTTTAAAAGAACAAAAACACATTTATTTAATTATTTCTATTGTCCATTAAGTCTAAATGTAATGTCTGCGCTTTCTGGGGTAAAATACTGGTTACCTCACATTTTACTCTACTTTGCTCTGTCATTACTCTGTCTGTCAATACTTAATAGAGGCTCTCCAATATACAGACACACTTAAGATACTTGCTTTTAAGAAGAGAGTAAAGATGTAAGACAGAAGTAATTATCAAATATCAATAAGGAATTATTATTAAATAGATAATAACTGAGTCGTTGGTAATGTGCACCTTTTTTACTTTTCCTTATTTTTGTCATATTAAAATTGTGGATGCTTCCAGGCAGAGTGAACAACATCCACCTGCCACACTGACAGCTTTAAGATGTAGCACAGTTTACAGGGGGCACATATATTAAAACAAATAGCAAATATCTCCTGTCTTCTGTAATATATGCACTGTTGCACAGCCAGCAGACATGGAGCGCTGTTAAATGATCCTTTTTTGGTTTCTTTATCAGAAAAAGTTTGGCTTAAAGGGAGAGGAGCTGAAACAGCTCATTTCAGGGGATGGATCAACTGAGGGCCATCTATCATATAAATAAAATGATTATGATTAAGTTATGTGGCGTCCAGGGATAAAAAAATATGAAGCTTTAGGAAGAATAATAGGACCACTTCAATCATTTATTATCCACAAATCTGTCCACATGATTCGTAACGAAGCGTAACTAAGCGCTCCATCAGGACTAAAACGTGTGTAAATAAGAAAAACTGTCGACTGAACAGATGACAGCAGCAGTTTGTTTTCTTAAACTGAACTAAGAAGAGGAAAAAATATGAGAACACTTTGGTGACGTTTGTTTTTTGGAAACTGGTTTTTGGTAATAAAAAGCAGCAAGTCAAAATATTAGGGATATCCACTCTCACTGGGGAGCTCATATGGTGACTTCATGTTTTAAACTTTGTAGGTTGAGCATTCATCACTGTAACAGTAGATATATCACAGAAAATAAAGAAAACTATAATAGCTCCCCTTCAGTGTAAAAAGGTCATCACTGAAGAAAATTTGAAAGATGAACTCAAAAGCTTTGTGTGTCGTATAGTCTGCTGATCATGGAGGCCTCACTGTGGGGGAAGAAAGGAGGTGACGCTCCAAAGTGTCATGGTTTGTCATATTTGTGTGACCTAGCTTTTGTGCAAAAAGTGTGATAAGAACTCGGGGCAGCTTCCTTCTCGGCTCATATTCCCCCACGTACGGCGTTACTCCTGAACGATTCTGTATGGGAAACATACAGAATCTGAGGCGTTTTCCTTCTTCCTCAAAGTAAAACTTCCTCCCGATTACTTCTGACAGAAAACCATCCCAGACTGCCTCCGCTCACCTTGTCCCTTCTTGAACTTCTTTCTTCACCGCTTTTCGCTCTCTCCCTTTATCTCCCCCACTGTCCATCATCTTGTGCCATTTACACCAAGTCTTCTGCCACTTTTAATCAAAAGCAATTCAGAAAAATGATATTTTACTACTTCTCTTACTTTAAATGCTTGTTTTTGGCCTTTTTTTCACCTCCATTTAATCTCTGCTACCACTCTCGCTCATGGGTCATACTCGGTGAGCTGCAGTGTAGGATCCTGGGCTGCTGACACTGTCTTGGACATCGACTGAAGGACGTATGATAATAAAGAGTGACTGCAGCTTGTCTGCCTCCTAGTCTCCTGTGACGGGTTTTGGTGAATAGCTCAGCCGTCTTGTATCGGCGAGGTGAGAATAACCTCCAGACAGCAAAGAGGGCGGCATGAGCAGGATTTTTAAACCCAGTGAACATTGCAGGAGGAAGAGGAAGGTGGGGAAGAGGATCATGGAACAGTGAACTAGGAAAAGTACAGTCTGTCCCCTTGATAGATTATTAAATGCTTGGCAATCTGTAAAGCTGGTAAATCCTAACCTGCTATGCGTCGAGTAGTAGACATGATACAGGCTCATTCATAATGCATCAACATCCCATCATTTTATTTTCTCCACTAAAATCCACCATCACCTCATCAAGAAACTGTTTGGGATGGATCCCAGGTAGCTCACTGACATGTTTTTACTTAATAAGAGTCTAATCCTCATATCTGGACGGATGATTAGTTTGCTGAGATAATCATGTCTCTTCGAGGCGACTGCAATGAACAAGGTGTAATTATAACACCAGGAAGACAATCAGGACTTTGCTGTCGGAGAGCGCAACAGTCAAGGATGTAATGACAACGAGCAGTAGGAGGACAGAGGTGGAGGTGTTCAGACTGCAGAGGAAAAAGTGGAGGATTAGACGAGATGATGGATAGATTTGCGGAATGTGAAAAGCGCCCCTGATAGGGCAAGAAGGTAGGTCAGACACAGAAAATGGCTGGGAGACAGATAAAGAGTAAATACAGTGTGTGATAGCGTGAGAGATATGGTGTTTGGCTGGGAATGGCAGATACAAACAGGGTAATAAAAGGACAGGGTGAAAAAGACACGTCTACCAGTTAGAGGAGCCAGCAGCAGTTAACCTGACTGCTTGGATAACCACGGGGGAATTAGATAACCTCAGCTGGACAGACACCTTAAAACAGCCGGTCTAACCTTGCCCGCTGTGCTTGTACAGACACACACAGTGTATGGAGTGAAAATATGTGCATTAATCTCTCACTCTGAGAAGGTGTGTTGTTTCAAAGATGCTGCTAGTGTGTGTGGGCGAAATCATAGACTGAATGTAAAAGATGAACACAGTCGATACGATGCCTTCAATGTTAGTCAGAAATGACCCGTATGTGGAAGATCAGCTTGCAGTGTTACAGGAAGTTGTAGGATTCTGCAGGTAGTTTAATTAAAGGCACGGGAAGCACAGAGTGAGGAGGGGCCTAGCAGATGCCGACTGGCTACTTAAATGTACCTACTACACAACTGCCATAAAGGGAAAAGACACCAAAACCATTTTTTTGCCCTGGTCTAAACATATATTTCATAGCTGGGCACTTGGGGATCAACTTCCTTTTATATACAGCCTCAAGTGGCCACTGGAACTTAATTTAAAATCAATCTCCTAACATTTGAGGTCTTTAATATACAGGCCTCATCTTATTTTAATGACCTCACAGTACCGTGTCATCCCAGTAGAGCAGTTCGCTCTCATACTGCAGGCTTACTTGTGGTTCCGAGGATATTTAAAAGTCGAATGGGAGGCAGAGCCTTCAGCTTTCAGGCCCCTCTTCTGTGCTGCCAGTTTGGATTCAGGAGACAGACACCCTCTGTACTTTTAAGATTAGGCTTCAAACTTTCCTTGTCGATAAAGCTTATAGTTAGGGCGACACTAAATCCTCCCTTTGTTATGCTGCAATAGGCGTAGGCTGCTGGGAGCTTTACTAAGCGTTTCTTCTTCACCCACATTTTTTTTTTCTCCATCCACTGTGCGTTTATGCACCACTCTGCATTTAATCATTAGTTATTATTAATCTCTGGCTCTATACCAGAGCATGTCTTTTGTCCAGTCTTCCTCCCCTCACTTCCAGTGGGTCCCTGAGCCTGGGTTCATCGAAAGTTTCTTCCTGTTCAAAGGGAGTTTTTCCTTTTCATTGTCGCCAAGTGCTTGTTCATAGCGAGTCTTTGATTGTTGTATTATTGTAAGGTTTTTATCTTACAATATAAAGCGACTTGTTGTGAATTGGCGATATATAACTATTACTGAATTGAACTGAACTGAACTGAAGAAACTGTAGACTTTTAGCATGTCTGCACTCAGTTGATTTTTCATAACGGGAGGCTGCCACTTGGTTAAAGTGAAAATTATTTATAGAATTAAGAGGTAAAAGAGTCCTTGAATTTTGTATAAAATTTGGTTCCTCATGTTTCATCACAGACAGAATGATTAACATCAACGTAACAGTGGCTGGATCCCACACTTCTCATTTCTGTAGCTGTTTGTTAGACTCCTGTCTAATGCTCATTTCTTTTCAATGACAAACAGATTTTGTGTTAAGATGCTTTCATGCCTGCAGCACTGCCCTAAAGTTTTCTACAGGTGGATGTGAGAAAGCAAGTTAGCTTTTAGCCTCCCAGCTCTGGAATCCAAAGTCTGTGTGGATTAAGACTGCAGAGATGTGAGAATAGCACAACTAACTCACCAGAGAATTCACAGTAATTGTTTGTGCATTGCGCGTCATGCGTCTTGCTGCGTGCCCTCCACTTGTCTAGTCAGAGCTCGCCTGAAGAGGATTTTCTCCTTCTTGTTCTACAAATGACGGGAAACAGCTTTGGATGACATCTGTACTTGATTCTTGTGAAATCATTTATGACTTTAGTATCGAGTGTAAGCCTGTATAAATGTATTGAGAGCTCGACAGAGTTCCATGCATTTTCTTCCCATTCAGCTTTGCGGTGCGTTGAAGCCTATCCTGGCTGTCACTGGATGGGAGCTGAAGTGAAGCCTGGACAGGTTGTCAGTCTATCACACAGCTAACACACACCGACAGACAGCCAGTGGTGAGACGCCCAAATGCTACTGAAAATGTCCAGAATAATTTCACAGTGAATAAAACAAGAACATTTTGTAGCTCTGTTCTTGTCTGAAGCTCACGGTGCTAACACTCTCAGAGTGATAATGCTAATAAGATGATGTTTAGCAGATATACATTTTCCAGCACTCGCCATCTTAAGCTATATCCAGTTACCGTTAAAAGAAAAGAGTGAAATGGATCTGCTTAAGCTGCTCTTTAGACTGACGCATGGTGACAAATGGAAAGCGCCCACACTCCTTTCAGCCTTCTCAAGGGTTTTAAATTGAAGTCAGTCACAATGTAATCCAGGTAATTGCATCTGGGAGCACATTTTTCTGTCCTGTCTGCTCAAGCTTAACGTGATCTATCTTTATCTTACTTTTATCCCTTTCATCTCTGGTTACACCAAACACCCTCTTTAATTCTTCCCCAGCTGATTAATTATAAGGCTGTGGGAGTAATAAATTGACTGGACATTGTGTCAATGTGCCGCGCACCTTGTGACTGTGCCGGCAGTCTAAAGAGGCGTTTCGCTCCAGCAGGAGATTTTGTTATCAGCACTTGATGAGTCACGCGTCGTTTAGCATCTTGTTAGAATTGTGCACTCATCCCGGTTGGGTCTGTGAAGTTCAAGAGCTCATTAAGTGCTAATCAGCAGCATGTGGCTGTTTTTTATTATTAAAAACAAAAACAGTCTGGTGGTGTTACTTGAAGCATTTCGTGCTGATCACTATTACGCGTCGTAGTACTTCTGTGATGGTATTAATTGGATCTTTTTTTCTTTTTTTTTTAAAGTCTCTTATTAGCAGGTCCAAGAGAGACGGAAGTGTTTCTGCAGGTTTTTTCTCCCACTGTCTCAAGTGTTATGACATACTTTTTTTTCTGTTCACTTCCCGTTGATGGCGTTTACATTTATCTAGAAGACATTTTTGTACGTGGTCGTTGTTTCTCTGAATGTTTAACCGTGTTTGATTCTCAAGGCAAATTCGTTCATTTGAATAATACACAACAAAAGAAAAAAACTTTATGAGACTCCAAATGGCAGATTTCACTGTGATGTTAAAAAATAAATGTGTATTCAGGGAAAATGTTTGACTTTGCATGCCCTTATATGGCATCAAACTTTTGATCCTAATGATTGAATACCCACAGATAACGGAGAATTTCCTAAACACAGTCAAAAGTAAGAATCACCTAAAAAAAACATTTTACAAACTATTAGTAGAACTAAATCTTATGTGGAAATTTTAACAGTTTATTACTGTATTTTTAGGGGTGGGTTTCAATATTCGATTTATCGATTAAAATCGGTTTTAGTTTGAATAAAGCGATATCGATTCATTAAAATCCTGAATCGATTTTTAAATATAAATGTATTTTGCCAGAAACCCAAAATCTCAGGTTAAACCTCACAAAACTATTTCACCAACCACCAAACAACTAAAACAGCAAACGAGAGCAGGTAAACGGATTCCGCAGAAAGAAATAAACACAAAGCGCGGACTCGACACATCAGAATCAGCGAGATGTCGGCTTTCTCACCCGACGGCATGTACACGGACACACCACCAGGGCTGAAAGCTGACAGCTCACTGATTCTGATGCGGTGGATCAGCACTTTGTGTTTACGTCTTTTTTTGCACTAGACTCTGAAGCTGCAGGTTTAATCACTCTCCAACCAAAATTGACTGAACCAGCAGCAAAAGAAGATCAAATCTATGCTTCACATTTCACTTCACATAAACATCGTCATAAATTCCCTTTTACTTTTGCTGTTTTGCTTCCACCACGATAAGAAGCTCTCACACAGCTCTCACAAGTGTCAGTACTGATAAATGATCAGAATTATAATATTTTTGACAAAATTTCCCCGATTCGAATTGAATTGAATTTAAATCGTGGATCGAATCAAATCAATTCTGGAAATCAGGGACAATACCCAGCCCCGTGTCTTTTAGAAGTAATGTGTACATTTTTTGCACAAGAAGTAGCGCTTATACTGCCTGTTTAAAATCAACCAAAAGCACTTCAGTGGGATTCAGATGTTTAAGATATAATAAGGATCTGATTATTTCAAGTGTTCTGATACATAAAAGCTTGGAATTTAAAGGTCTGCTTTTTTAAAAAATTTAACTAACCAATGGTAGATGCCAAACCTTGAACTTACCACTACTACATTATGTCGGCTATCTGCCAAACACAGAGCCCACGCACTGCTTCATCTACATATTGAAAATAACTCACTTTAGCTTTACTACTTAAGTCTTTTTCTTCCTTGTCCTAAAAAGATGAGCATGTCTTGTTTCACACATTCCTGCTTCAAAAAGCACACATCACCAGGGAAAAGTGCACTAACATTAGCTTGAAGGCTAGATGCCTAGTTTGCTGCTTGGTTGCAGCGCATTAAACTCCATGTAAACAAAGCTGCAGCTCTCACTGAGGTCTAGTTGGAGGCGTGTGGTCCTTACTTTCTCACTCCATCCATCAAAAATTAATCACAGTTTCTCTCGCTCTGCTACCGGACCGCAGCCTGCTGTCAGTCAAACACTGACATGATGCTCAGTTGTTGACGTACAAGAGAAGCAAACTAGTTCCCAAACCACTTTTCTTCCTTTCTGTGAAAAAAGAAAATTCCATGAAATAATAAAAAAAACTATTTTTTTCACTGGACTTTAAAATTATATACATTGGACTTTTCTATTATATAAAATTAAAGAATTAAAAAAATCATACAGTGTACTACAAAATATCAATGCTATACATTATTAAGTACATATTATATTCAGCAATGGGGGTGTCTGGCCCATTGCTACGGGCCATTCAGTCCTTATACGGTTGCAAGAGCTTGGTCCGCATAGCCGGCAATAACTCGGACTTGTTCCCGGTGGGTGATGGGCTCCGCCAGGGCTGCCCTTTGTCACCGATTCTGTTCATAATTTTTATGGACAGAATTTCTAGGTGCAGCCAAGTGGCGGAAGGCTTTCACTTCGGTGGTCTCAGGATCTCATCTCTGCCTTTTGCAGATGATGTGGTCCTGTTGGCTTCATCGGGTGATGGCCTCCAGCTCACCTTGGAACGGTTCGCAGCCGAGTGTGAAGCAGTGGGAATGAGAATCAGCACCTCCATATCTGAGGCCATGGTCCTCAGCCGGAAAAGGGTGGAGTGCCCACTCCGGGTCGGGGATGAGACCCTGCCCCAAGTGGAGGAGTTTAAGTATCTCGGGGTCTTGTTCACGTGTGATGGGAGAAGGGAGCGGGAGCTCGGCAGACGGATTGGCAGCAGTGATGCGGACGCTGTACCGGTCTGTTGTGGTGAAGAGAGAGCTGAGTGTAAAAGCGAAGCTCTCACTTTACTGGTCGATCTCTGTCCCTACTCTCACCTATGGTCATGAGCTGTGGGTAGTGACCAAAAGACGAGATCGCGAATACAAGCAGCGGAAATGGGCTTCCTCCGAAGGGTGGCTGGCCTCTCCCTTAGAGATAGGGTGAGAAGTTCGGCCATTCGGGAGGTGCTCAGAGTAGATCTGCTGCTCCTCCACATCGAAAGGAGCCAGTTGAGGTGGCTCGGGCATCTGACAGGGATGCCTCCTGGGCGAGGTTTTCCGGGCATGTCCGACAGGGAGGAGGCCCCGAGGCAGAGCCAGGACATGCTGGAGAGATTATATCTCTCGGCTGGCCTGGGAACGCCTTGGTGTTCCCCCAGATAAGCTGGAGGAGGTGGCTGGGGAGAGGGAGATCTGGACTTCTCTGCTTGGGCTGCTGCCCCCGCGACCCGGCCCCGGATAAGCGGAAGAAAATGGATGGATGGATATTATATTCAAGAACTAGTGATAAACTAACACAGGAAATAATAAAGGAAGCTGAGATCAAAATAAATTTTACAACAGGGTAGGGCTGGGCCATATTATACCGTTCACGATAATACCGGTAGAAAGCTAGGCAACGATAAGAAAATGACATATCGCGATAGAATATGGGTAAAACATGCATGCGCAGTGCCGAAAAAGCACGGAGAATGCACGGTAACGGAGAATGTAAATGGGGAAAGTAGATTGTTGAGTGAAAAGGATGAGCCAGAATTGTTTTGTAAAAATGGTGCAGCTTAACTGGTTTGGTGTTTGTCCGTCAGATACACAAAAGAGCACTTTTTTTTGTAGAACATGCAAGCGGGCCGTCGTTATTGCCGTATTTGTCGGACTAAGGTGCTTGTAAATCTGGGGGTAATCTGGGTCCTAAACTCCATCCTTTAAAGTCCCGAAGTCAAACGAACATCACTGAGAGTTTAAAACTGTCTAAATTCTTTCACCTTTAATGAAATGATCAGCATTGCTACTTTACCAGGTGTAACTATTTAGTTTAACATCCAGGCATCCGTGAAAACAGAATTCATTACATTTAACGGAGTTAGAAGTTAGCAGGATGTTAGCGGAAGTTAGCTCGCTAGTTTCGCTAGTTACCCCATACATGATATAGCATGTTCTGACTGAGAGATTTCTGAAAAAATTCAAACGTACAGCTCTGCTATCACTTTCAACATAAATGAAGACAGGAAACTAAACAGCAGTGATGTTTGTAGGGTTACTGAATTTGGGCTAGCTGGTATATAATGA